>PVJS01005997.1:0-61769 GCA_004027185.1 Glis glis | reverse complement strand
AAACCGGGTCTCACGAAGTTGCGGAGGGCCTCACTAAGTAGAGAGAGAGGGAGAGAGAGAGAGAGAGAGAGAGAGCGCGAGCTGAGGCTGGCTGCGAACCCGGATCCTCCGGTCTCCGCCTCCCAAAGTACTGGGATTACAAGCGTGCGCCACCACGCCCGGCCTCATATCCAATTTTTTGAAAAGGCTATTGCAAATGTGTTCCCAACACCTTCTTGAATTGTTCTGATTTTGAAAAACTCATTTTTAAATTTTTCTAATTTTAGGCTTTAGGCAATGTTAGTAATCAACGATTTCATTCTGGCAAAAAGGGGAGGGAGTGAGGTAGGATCTGGGGGAAGTTCACCAAGTACTTGTTCATGTATATAACTATCACTCTGAACTTTATTATGATGTATGAGTATAATGGACCAGTAAAAGTATAATAAAAAAACTCATTTTAAACATTTTTATCTAATTTTAGGTTTTAGACAACTTTGATAATCGATAATTTCATTCTGGCAAAAGTTTAACATTTCATTCTGATAGTAATGTTATTATCATGCTACTTAAAATAGAGCATATTCTGATTGCTTATTGCAGATGGAGATTTTTCTTTTTGCTTTCTCTGTACACTATAAATAAAGTTCATTAATAAACTCATAACATGAGCGGTTATTGGGAGCAAAACTACGCATAATTCACTTAAAGTAGGAATGGTAGCTGGCATTTATCACATCTCTATTAAAAATAGATTAATTGGAGATATCTGAATGCTTATGATTTCAATATCCCCGAGATATTATTGTTTTTATAAGCATTTTACAGCAGAATGTGTGGATTTGTGAGCATAGAGCAACTCATAAAAGAAAATCTACACAGACTTTAGTATTTGATCAGTCCTACAAATTATTCTTGGGAATATGAAAGTAGCTTCTTTCAGAGGAGTAAATTGAAAAGCAGAGATTAATGCGATCGTTTAGCACACTTGCGATGAGTTACATCATTGGCACAATCACCGGAATCCAGACATAAAGGCAATCTAGACGTGAAGAGAGTTCCCTACATCTTGGGATAAACTTTGTGGCATAATGTATCTTTAATTTTCTCATGTGAGTGCCCACTCCAAGTCCTCTTAGTCAGCTAGCTCTGTGTGGCCACCACTTTTAAGCACATAACTGCTCAGAAACTTGTGCATGAATAGCAACTTCAGAAGAGAGCCCTATTCATTGAACAAGTTGGTGAATAAAATTTGGGGAAAATTAAGGCTCTCGAGGGCTGATCAACATTTCCCTTGGCATCCTATTAGTCTCATGCTGTAACTGCTTGACAATAAGACTACGCAATTATCTTACAATTACAGCTTCAAGATTTTAACCTGAATGAGTTTGTTGGGTCCCACTTCCATTATTTTTGCTGTATGTCATACTAATGAATGTTTTGTTGTAGCCTTTCTTAGCCAAGCCTTTCTCAGGAGACTGAGAAGTCAAAACAGTAATATCTAATCTACTGTATAATGAGAAAGATCCACTAAATGGTTGATAGTTTCTTTTCTTGGTTTCTTTTTCCCTTTTTCATGATGGATTGGCTATTAGACCTTCCCTTTTGATATTACTTTATTTGGATGAATAGAATAAAGTAGACAGAAAGAAAAATAGAAAAGGACAAAAGAAAAATTAGGAAGTGCTCAGTACAAATTTGTTGATGAAATGAAAGTTTCTAGAGCGCCAGCCCTAGCATAAAGTAAATCACTTTATATAATTATTTTTCCTTATCAATTTACAATTTATCTTCTGATTCTCCTTCCTCCATATCTTTCTTAAAAGGGGATTGAGTAAGAGATAGACAAATATCTGCATCCAACTATGTAATACCAAACTTTATTTAAGTATTTTAAATCCTGTTTTCTCAGTTGAGAAGCAAAATTTAGAGTAAAATGAATAAATTTTGTGCCATCGAAACTAAACATTTTTGGGGAGGTAGAACACTAGCAAACATCTCTTAGCCAATAAGAATTTATAAATATTTTTGCCTTTTATTTTCACCTACAGAATGATTATATACAAAACCTATGTTTTCTCAATAATGTATTTCCAGGTAATCTTTTTTTCTCCCACCAAATATTACCATTAAGTTAGAAAAACTAGATAACAAATGAAAGTAGCAAAGTTGAAAGCTGGTTGTTTAATTAGGAACGGGTAATCTCATGTACTAGGAAAAGATACATCTGGTCATGCTTCTTAAATATTTCTGTAGGATAGAAATAGAATAAATAACTCAGAATATCACATTAACTCACATCGGTTCAATGCTCAGATTTACTCTAGTTCCAACAACAAAGTAAAAAATACAGTATAAACAGAATAATAAAGTGCAACTTGTAATCTTCCAATATGTCAGGCACTTGGTCACTGTGTGGCCCCCCAGCCCCCTGCTGTAAAGGGCAGTGACATGCATTGTGGGATACTTGGGACTCCTGGGGTCTGATAGAACCCTGGTCACACAGGATCATCACTGGCCCCCACATTTCAAGGGGTCTCTATCAATGTCCTGGGTGTTGGCTGAATGGGTACAACTTTGAAGCGTGTCTCACTTTTCGTTCCAAATCTTAAACCCTGGGTCCATGCCTGTAGATCCACTTCGCTTATCAGCCCAGATTTCATTTGATTCCAAAGAAGCTTGGATTTAATTTAGAGCTCATTTGAGGCTGGAAAGAGGACCCTTATGCTCCATCTGGTAGAGACATGTCACCCATCCTAAGCCCTAAAAGCCAACTAACCCAGATAAGGGTTTTGTCTAGTGTCCAGAAATTTAGTAAGATGAATTCCACAAGGTCCCACAAAGGATGAGTCCAACTACATGTGCATAGTTATATCATGGGTTCACATTCCCAGCAACTCTCCTTCCAGAATGAGGCTTTAATATGATAAAATGTAGAATTAGGGAACTGGGAAGAAAGAATGGCAATGAGAAGAATTGTTATTTACCTGAGAGGACTCTCCAGATACCTCTGGCTTATTCCTGTCCACACAAGGCAATGGTCCTGATTCAAAGCAGCTACAACCTACCTCCTAGCCTGACCAAGATTCACTGGAAAATATGTTGTCTGGTCTTGAAAGAGACACTTCTGTGAAAATAGACCGCATGCTGAATCGTGCTTTTACTGCCAAATGACAGACAGAATCAACAGATTGTTTATCTTATACTTTGGCATAATTGTGTAATTAACTTCAAATTGCTTAAAACTATGCTAGCATACAAACAGTGGACAATTCCAGAAAAATAACTGTCATAATAAAATATTAAAATAGACTTATGGGGGAACCCCTAAGTTACGCTCGATGGAGTTTGTTTAGATCAGCAAATTTCTGCCAACTCTCAGCAGGCCTCAGGAAGGCCATCTTAGCTCACGGTGTTAACTCGCCATGTCTGAAAGGGAAATCTTCCAAACCAACAGTCAATTTTTCTTTCTTAACATAACACATTTTAAACTACCTAGTTCTGTGTCTTTGCCAGAGGCAAACAATGTGACCTATTAGCACTGGACTGTAAAAAAAAGCCATGACCCCCAAGACAACAGAAAGCTCAACATCTGGAGGAAATCTAGTACCCAAAGATGGATTATACGGTGTGGTGGCAGGTGGTGCTAAGAACTATTAAGCTGCTTTTAATAAAAAGGGCAAATATCTCCAATTCCGTTTCTTCCAATAAATTCCTTTAAGCAGGTGCAGGGGCAAATGAGACTTGGTTTCCTTGTGTTAAGTTCAAAAGAACTTCCCTTTTTTCCCTTTTAGGATTTTTGAGATGACATTACCCTAATTAAAATATCATTGCACACCATGTTTTGTTTTTGTCATGCAAGAGAAATGTAAATAGTGCATTATCAAAGAATCGAAATAGCTAGAACAACTGTCAATATGCTGACAGATAAATGGATGAAAATTAATCATTCTGAACGGAAAGAGACCTTCCTTCCCTTGAAAAGGGGCTAAAATTCTCTTTTAAACTAAATCCAAATAACAGAGATATCTTAGGGGGGAAAAACAGTTTTTTAAAATTAAAAGGAAAATCCTCATTCCCAGAGAAAGTATCTATTTTGAGCAGGCCACTTAAATTTCTAAGGCCTCAATTTTTTCAACTATTTTTTCAAAATAGGACAAAATTTGGTCTCTCCATAATTTTTTAAAAATGGTACAATTGTAAGGCTATTGGATAATTTTAAAAAATCAATGCCCTGATTTATCATCTTTAGACATAAGATAGGCAAATAAAGATTTAAAAAGGAGATCCAGATCTGAATTCAGCTGGACTGTTAATTCCATAAATAAAGATTAAGATGTAATTACATCCAGTCAGTGAAAACAGGTTAATAGACTATGAAATATTGTCTAGGTAAGTAAATGCTATGATTTTCTGTATTTCTTTATAATAGGAATATAAACAATTTGCAAATATTTCTATTAGCAAAAATATTGACAATTGACAAATGTCACTTATTATTTAGTAATGATAAATTGACACTTATAACTGGTGTTTTTCATTGCGTTTTTAGTCCAATCCGTGCCAGGTGTGAACTCCGGGGGCAGTGCCCAGAAAGCTCTGCCATCGTCGTTCTATTTTTCAGGCATCGCACACTGATATGGAAACTGTTGATGACCTATGAAGTCTGACTTTTTATTTTTAAAAAAGTTCATAAATATAATGTTTTAACTGTAATTCCTTTCCCAATTATTTCTGTGAGAACACAGGGCAAAAAGACAAATTTATATGAAATAAATTAATTTCCCATTATAAACAGAATACTTCTCAAATTATTTCTAAATTACTGTGTGTTTTCTGTCTGTCAGAAGTCCATTAAGCCAAGTCATCTAAATTATGCATCACATAGAGTTAAAGTGTTTGCCTTGCATCCCTTATATGACAGCAAAGTTATCAATGTAGAGTTTCACTTATTTTCTTACCTTTATGCGTGTTCCTTAATATGTGCTATGATTTGGACTTCAAAAACCTTCCTTGCTACCTTACTAAATCTCCTACATTTAGTAAGAAAGGCCACACATCTGCTTTTCCACATAGTAATTTTTATGAATACTTTCCCCCATGAAACTAAAAATGAATTTTACATATCTATTTGTAAGCATGAAATTCAGAAACATCAGAGCTCTTTGGTTGCAAGGTTTTAAGACAGGTTTTCAGTAATTTGAGGATTGTTTCAGATTCTTGTGTTTTCGCATCCTCCAGATAATTCTCTCAAAAATAAAACTATCAAAAATAAAACTATAGGGACGGGCGTGGTGGCGCACGCCTGTAATCCCAGTACTTTGGGAGGCAGAGACCAGAGGATCCGGGTTCGCGGCCAGCCTCAGCTCTCTCTCTCTCCCTGTCTCTCTTTCCCTGTCTCTCTCTCTCTCTCTCTCTCTCCTCTCCTTAGTGAGGCCCTCCGCAACTTCGTGAGACCCGGTTTCAAAATAAAGTATGAAAAATAGGGAGGTAGAACGCCCCCGCGTTCAATCCCCGATACCGCAAAAAAAACTATAAACTATAATTAAAAACAAACTATAATAAACTAAACTAAATAAACTATAATAAACTCTCAAAAATAAAACTATAATGAATCTGATCTTCACTCCATCCCTTTTACAGAAGAGCCTCACACCTCACAGGCTGAGAACCTCACAGTGAAAAAGGAACTATTCAATGAAGGCGATTAGAGGAGATGCTGGGAGTTCTTCAAGAGTGAATAAGCCTGGCTTGATGACAAGCCCGGAATCCCAGTACCTGCGAGACTGAGACAGGAGGGTTGCAGGTTCAAGGACAGTCTCAGCAACTGAGCAAGGGCCTCAGCAACTTAGAGAGACCCTGTTTCAAAATAATAAATAAATAAATAAATAAATAAATAAATGAGTAAATTAAAAGGCTGGGGATGTAGCTCTGGATTCAATCCCCAGTACCAAAAACAAACAAACAAACAAACAAACAAAACAGCAAATAAGACAGCAAGCGTTTGGTGGTGTCGGAACGAATGTTGCTGAGATGGGAGTTAAGAAAGAACAGGGCACTGACAATATTTTGAGATGCAGCACCTTGCCCTTACGATTAGTGTTTTTTTTTTCCATCCCAGAGACATTATACTATACACTAATAAAATGACATATGATAATATAGCTTACCCATTTTTATAGCCACAAAAACAAATAGGCCTTTATTCCTGATAATCCAGAGCCAAAATAACTAGTCCACTCAATGAAGCACAAAGCATGAGAGATTTAATACCATCACCAAGCTACTTTTCCCCAACTCTTCCATTAATTCTTTCTCTTTTCTTTCTTTCTTTCTTTCTTTCTTTCTTTCTTTCTTTCTTTCTTTCTTTCTTTCTCTCTCTCTCTCTTTCCTTCCTTCCTTCCTTCCTTCCTTCCTTCCTTCCTTCCTTCCTTCCTTCCTTCCTTCTTCTCTCTCTCTTTCTTTCTCTCTCTCTCTGTCTCCTTCCTTCCTTCCTTCCTTCCTTCCTTCCTTCCTTCCTTCCTTCCTTCTTTCCTTCCTCCCTCCCTCCCACTCTCCCTCCCTCCCTCCCTCTCTCTCTCTCTCTCTTTCTTTCTTTCCCCCTCCCTCATTCTTACTTTTCTTTTTCCATCATTTCTGAAGCACACAGGAAGAAACACTGGTATAATCTCTACCTTCAAGGAGCTTAGAACCTAGTGGGGCAAAAATAACTAAAATAAACTGCAGGGAGTATTATGACAAGGAAGAAGACAGGAGGGAAAAAACAGTCACCACTAACTCAGACCTGATAGGTGAGTTTGATGAGTCTGAGTCCCGGGCAGAGGGAGTGTGGCACTGCAAGTATGGAAGGAAATTAAGTAAGGCTTAAAGATAGATACGAAGCTGTGGCAGAGCTCGCTAGCTGTGCACCATGGTTCAGTTTTTCTTCTTCCTGGACCTTCAGCAACACTTCACTTACCACCTCTCACCGCTGAGTTGAGGTGTGGCCTGTAACTGTCTCCCACCAATGGTTGTGAGCATAGGGTGGACATCACCTCTGAGCCCAGGCCCACCTTCTCTTTCCCCTTGGACAGCTAAATACCAAAAAGTACAAGTCCCTGCAAGACTGCAGAGCCACAGATGAGAACCCTGGGATCCAGAGGCACTGTCAGGAGAAGGCCGGCCAACAGAGCCCCTCCACAGACTATTATTTAAACATGAAATACACATCCATCGCGTTTGAGTCATTACACATCCGACCTGTCTCAATCAACACAGGGCTAAGCTCAAGTGGGGGCTTGAAGGACGTAATTGAATTTTTATCTCACTCTCTTTCTTTATTCTTTTTTTATTTTTGGTGGTACTGGGGATTGAACCCAGAGACATTCTACCTCTAACCTATACCCCCAGCCCTTTATAATTTTTGCTTAAAACAGGGTCTGTCTAGGTTGCTGAGGGTCTCCGTAAGTTGCTGAAGCTGATCTCGAATCTGTGATCCTCAGGTCTCAGCCTCCCAGGTGTAGGGATTACAAGTGTGTGCCACCACACCTGGCCAAATTTTTATCTGTAAGGGCAATAGGAACCACTGACGGACTTTATTATTATTATTAATTTTTTGTGTGTATGTGTGTGGTACTGGGGGTTGAACCCAGGGGCATTCTACCTCCAAGCTACACCCTCAGCCCTATTTTTTATTTTTATTTTGAAACAGGATCTCTCTAGGTTGCTGAGAGTCTCACTACTTGCTGAGGCTGTCCTTGAACCTAAGATCTTTTTGTCTCAGCCTCCCAAGTACTGGGATTATAGGAGTGTGCCACCACGCCCGGCTCACTGACAGGCTTTAAACTGGAAAGTGCTGTGATCACAAAACCAGTTATCCTCAATTTGCTCTACCTGTGTTAAAGGAGCAGCCATCATTTTTAATAATTTTGGTAACATGATAAATAATATTTACTCAAATAGTTCTAGTAAATTCCAGTCTTAACACAGAAAAAAATCATAAATGTCTGGAGCTTAAAATGACATAATAGATTACTATCTCAAAACCCTTTATTTCACAGAAAAGAAGAGGCCATGAAGGTGAGGGGCTTAGTCAAGGTCACCTGGGGATGCTCCCAGCAGAGTGGGAATGAGGGGCGAGAGCCAGGTCTTTTTGCAATCATTCCAAGTTTTTTCCACTGTGCTCAGTTGTTTAAATTCCTTTAGCCCCGGTGCATGAAACAGCTCAGATTACTCTAGGGAAATGAATTAAAGAGATTAACCACTGAAAAGTTATAGTTTTACACTTAAAAGAAATGAGCTATCGAGCCATGAAAAGATACCGGAGGACACCCAAGTGCATATTACGGAGTGAAAGAAGCCAATCTGAATCAACTGCAGATGGTATGATCCCCATTATATGAAATGCTAGAAAAGTCAAAACTAAGGAGGCAATGAAAAAGATCCATGGATGCCAGGGGTCAGAGTCAGGGGAAGGAGCAGAGAGGAATTTTAAGACAGTGACACTATTCTCTATACTATAATGGTGGATATCTGCCATTATATATTTTTCCAAACCTATAGAATGTGCAACACTAAGAGTAGACTCTAATGTCAACTATGGACTCTGGATGATAGTGACTGTCAATATAGGATCCTCAATTATTATTATTATTATTATTATTATTGTTGTTTTTGTAGTACCAGGAACTGAACCCAGGGGCATTCTACCTCCGAGCTCCACCCCCAGCCCTATTTTTTATTCTTTATTTTGAAACAGGGTCTCACTAAGTTGTGGAGGGTCTCACTAGTAGCTGAGGCTGGCCACAAACCTGCGATGCTCCTGTCTCAGTCTCCCAAGTACTGGGATTACAAGTATCCGCCACCACACCTGGCTTAGGATCCTCAATTATAATAAATAGCCCACTCTGGTGGCACATTTGATATGGGGGAGCTGTGCATATGGACAGGTAAGCCATATGTGGAAATCTCTGCTCCTTCTGTTTAATTTTGCTGTGAACCTAAAAGTATTATAAAAAAGTAAAGTACATTTTTAAAGTTATAATTTGGGCAATAGCATTTTGTTTGTAAACATGGACATATGAATATAATTTTTTGATGTATAGAAATATAGGAATACAATGAATTGTTTTAATATACTTTTATTGGTGCATTGCAACCATACATCATATTGAGGTTTGATAAAAACATACATGCACACAGCACCCAGTGTTTCTCCCTCTGGATCCTGCCCCCCTCCGTCCTCCTCCCCGTTCATAATATTGAAATTGGTATTGATAGCTTCACAAAAGTACATAGGATTATATAAACAGTTTCCTTCATCAAGTTTCTCCCTTCCCCTTCCCACCTTCCTCCCCAAAACTCCTCCTACTGTTCTATTGGTGTCTCTCCTCATTTATTCAAAATTTCTTTTGTTTCTGAGATTTTCTAGGGAATTGAAATAAATGAAACATTATAATGTCTTGTATCTCCATACAAACAACATCTCTATCTGTTATAGGGAATATTTTGTGTTCAACTTCCTAGCTTTATAATGTTATAACTTTATAATCTGAAACTTCCTATAGATTCTTTTCTGAACTCCTTTTCTGTCCTTGAAGAATGTGGCCACTGTGCCTAAGTGCTAGCCTGTTGCTGTGAGTGGAATTTCCAATGTGGCTGAGCTGACTTGGATTGTCATTTTGCTTATGTTGCAAAAACACTAAGAGAGAAAAAGCACTATGCCAAGAAATTGCTTTTAATTTTCCTGAGGCAACTAAAAGCTCATGGTTGCTGCCTGTGACAAATGACAGAAACATATCCATCTTTATAGATGAGTATGGAATAGTTGATTATCAAATAAAAATGAAGGTACGTTAGAGTAACTAACAAACTAGGAAATGAGAGGTCATGATAAAGCACATCATTGCCCGTCTTAAGAAAGTATTGAACTATATGGACACTTCCCTGCATTAATAGTAATTTTATGTCAGTATAGATCCAAAGTGAAAAATTTAATCCCTAATGCAAACGAGAAATTAATGGAAATAATATAAAAATTGAAACTAGTCAATAGCATAGTTGTATCTATACCTATATCTTTGTCCTATAAATGTTAAAGCATAAATAAATAAATTATTATATACAATGAATCAGTCTTTAATAATAACATAAGAAATCAATAAATGTGTATATATCAATAAGGTACAGGAATCATTCCAAAATAATCTTGCAATATAAGCAAATCTAGTTTTTCAACACTGAAGATAGGTCCATGAATAGGTTATACCCATCTATACATTGGAAATATTTTTACAAATGAATAGTCATTATATAAGAGTGGCAAGTGCATATCAATAATATGTATGACAGATAAATATGAGAGAATAGCAGATTGATTGAGGTTGTGGAAAGAGAGAAACCATTCAGTCTGTGTCTATTTTGGGGTAAGAAATTTTCCTTCTCTCCCTCCCTCTCTCCCTTCCTTCCTTTCCTTCTCCCTTCTGTATTCTTTCCTTCCTTCCTTCTTTCATTCATTCATTTTTTTGCTACTGGGGATTGAACCCAGGAGTGTTCTACCACTGAGCTACACCTCCAGCTTTAAAATTTTTTTTTATTTTAAAACAGGATCTCGCTAAGTTACCACACACTGGCCTTGAACCTGGGATCCTTCTGTCTCAGCCTCCCAAGTATTGGGATTATAGACATGCACCACGGAGCCCAGCTACATGCTTTATTTTTCTTATCTGTAAAGTGGGTGTGGCAATAACTATCATACAAGTTTTATGTGAAAATTAGAAATTTCACAATATACACACAACCCATAATCTGTCTTTATATCTGGCACATGGTAGACACCTAAAACATGATAGGCTCATTACTGTTATCATCATTATTACTCATATTTTTATTATTACGATTATCACATGAAGTTCCTCAGGTCAAAGTCCCCAGTTAGTACATCAATACATTGTTATTTTCAGAACAAATCGATTGGTGCACAATGATATGAATATTTAACTGAAGGGTCACAACTGATGAAATATATTTTCTAATTATGTGTTATACATACATATATAAACATGTCATTACTGTTAGGTGGAAGGATATAAAGATTTCCATTCTACGCAGACTAAAATCAACGATATTAGGCTACAAAAAGAATGCTAACCAATTACTGGCTTATTTCATAAGGAAAGAGATAATTTGCCACAGCTGTTATCTGAAGTTTCAGCACCTTTTGTTCAAGTCGTATAAAAGTGCTCTTCATTTTACAACAGTGAATAAAACATAGCTGACTAAAAAGAGAAATGCTTCAAGCATATTATTTCGTGGTGGCCCCAGAGAGCATTGGACAGAAAGTTCAGGATAATCTATAAAAAGAAGGGTGAAGGGAGGGGGCTGTGAAAGGGGCCAGGGGGCTGTGGGGCCATGTGAATCCATGTGGAAAAATGATCAGTGCTGGAGAAGGTTAAATTCTCAGTCCCTGAAGTCTCGCTGTTGTGGCTACAGCCCAAGAAAGTTAATGAAAGAAAGGAGCGCTGACAACTCCTGCTGCTTCGACAGGAGCTTACCACCTCATTACTGGCCAGATTCTTACAACCCAAAGAAAAGAATACTCCTGCCAAGGAAAAGAGTAAGACTTGGAGGGAGAGAGGCATCCAAGCACGGCACTGCTGATACTGGGTGAGGATCAAAGCTATGGAAAACAAAAGGGACCGGACAAGAAATAGCAGAGCCAAGAGCTATGACCACAGACTCCACAACTACCCAACCCCAGGCAGGAGAGGTGGGAAGGACGGTCGAATCCCTCAGTCCTCCCTGCCGTACAGGAAAAAGTAAATGAAGTGGCACCATCTGCTCACTTTCCCAGAAGAGAGAGTTTCAAGTCCTCGCGGTTAGCAAGGCAAACATTTCCAAAAGCATTACTCTAATTACAAATGATTAGAAATGATTCCTAGAAGTGAAGCCTTAGCTCACAGTGTGCCTGGTTAATGAACGTTTTCTGCACATCCCCACCGCATTTGGAGCCGACTTTGAAAGCACTGGCTAGAGACGGCTTCGGAGGTTTTGAAATGAGCCTCTTAAAGATAATAGGATGATACACTTTTTTTCTCTCTATTTCTCGAAGCATACAAATGCATGATTTGTTCTCTTTCCTCAAGCACCAAAGGAAATCACAAGGTTCTTTCAGGACTAGCAAACTCAGTTTTTGTTGATTCTGTTTTTGAGGTGATGGGGGTGTGCACCAAAATGGGGTGGGGGACAGCAGAATACAGATCAATTAAAATTAAACATTTAAATGTATGATAATATTTCTCATAGAGATATATTTCTTGTTACAGATTTCAATTCTAACATTATCTAATTGCAGAGTAAATCATCGCTACTCCCCGCTAAAAACTGACAATGCCAAATGTTGGTGGAGAAATGGAGCAACCTGAACTCACAGACTTTGCTGGTGGGTAGAGATGTGGAAAGCTGTCCAATACTATCTGTCAAAGCTGCACCTAAGCCTTCTCAATAACCAGTAATTACATGGTTCAGTATGTACGCAACCAAGATACATATGTATGTACATCAAAAGATATGAGCTAGAATTTTTTTGACATTGGAAACCAAACTGGGGATAGTACCAACAGCAGACTAGATAAATAAATTATGGGATATTCTCACAATAGACTACAGCATAAGTTTGCAATCTAAAGGTTATGAACCAAATCTGGTCCACCACTTACTTTTGTAAATAAACTTGTCTTAGCTCACAGACACCTTTATTTGTTCATACATTGTCTACAGATGCTTACCTGCTTTAACATGCTAAAATGGCAAAGTTGAGCCAGGCGTGGTGGTGCAGGTTTGTAATCCCAGTACTTGGGAGGCTGAGACAGGAGGATTACAGTTTTGCAGCCAGCCTCAGCAACTTAGTGAGGCCCTCCACAACTGAGTGAAACCCTGTTTCAAATTAAAAGAATAAAATAGGGCTGGGGGTGTAGCTCAGAGGCAGAATGCCCCAGGGTTCCATTCCCAGTACCACACACACATACACATGCAGAGTTGAGTAGTTGCAGCAGAAACAATATGGTCCCCCAAACATTAAATAATTACCAAATTTACCTTTTATTAAAAAATTGCCAATCACTGCTCTTTAGCAAAAAAATAAATAAATAAACCATTGTTATAGTCAACAACATAGCTAGACATCAAAAACAAAATACATTTAGTGCTTGATTCCATTTGTATAAAGTTCAAGAGCTGGCAAAAATTTTTGTGTGGTGATGGGTGTCAAAAAATGATTACATCTGTGTAGAGATTAAACTCTAGATGGGGCATGAGGAAGACTTCTGGTTCCATCTAAGGATGACGGATCCATGAATATGTTCATTTGTAAAAAGTGACATAATTTGTGAACTTTCCTGTACATTTCAATAAAATTTTGCTTGATAAAGTAAAAATAAAATTAATCAAAAGTGAAAAATGCAGGCAATATGGTGTATTCGGTGTCTGTGTATAGACATTTAAACCTTTTGTCTATAAATAATAGTTGAAGTTTCCTACTTATTCTCTGCTACATTTTCTACAAAGAAACCCTTAAACTACCAAGTTATTATGATGTCATTCTTTGATACTTCTCCATTAAGTTGCTTTAGAATAGAGTTATTAAGAGTTTTTTCTTTCTCAGACTTAATTAAAAGAATTCTTTTTATTTACTAATACTATCTTTGCAGTTTTACTCTTCATATTAATTTGGACTAAAATTAAGTACAAAGCTGTGTGTGTGTGTGTGTGTGTGTGTGTGTGTGTGTGTGTGTGTGTGTCTAGGGATGGAACACAGGGGTAATCTACCTCTAAGCTATACCCCCAGCCCTTTTTATGTTTATTTTGAAGCAGAGTCTCTCGAGGTTGCTGAGAGCCTTGCTAAGTTGCTTAGGCTGATCTTGAACCTGCGATCCTCCTGTCTCAGCCTTTCAATTACAGGTGTGTGCCACCATGCCTAGCTAGCACAAAGCATTTTTAATTTGCATTATCACATGTGAAATTGAAAGGCTTTCTGGAATCATTACTTTTTAAAAATTATGAGATAGCCTAGGTATATCAATAATGTTCATCTAGAAAAGTAATAAAATCAATTTTGGAAATCCTTAAGAATGATTTCAATTTAAAATATCTCATCTTTACCATTTAACTTTAAATATTACTGAAGAAATGTCACATAAATGCAGCATAAACAACTAGAAAACTTTTTCATGGGATAAAGAAATCATATGATAAGTGCTTTTATATTAATTCTGTTGTGAAAAGAATGCTGTATCAGAAAAGCAGCTCTCCGCTGGAGGTATATATCTGATTTTCTGAGATTAAATTGGTTTCCATTTCTTTTCTTTTTTTTTTAGTAAGTGGACAATAAATGCAGTATCTCTATGTAAAATATATTAGAATTAAACAGTAAATATTTAATGTTCTTCTAAACCTTTGAAAATCAATAATTTCTTCTAAAAGTAGGTTTTTCGATATTAGATTATGAAGATTATTTAATAAATGAACAAATCAAGAGCAAAACCAAGCAATTATCCAATGTTTTGGAGGAAGAGTGCCTAAATGTGTGGCTAGAAGGATTCAAAATAGATTAAAAAAATTAAGTACTTCTAAAGTATGAAGAAGCATACACACACACACACACACACACACACACACACACACACACACACACACGATGCCAGACCTCTAAGCGCAGACAAGACCTGAATGCTGCATAGATTACAAACATTACAGATTATCCAAGTTTTCTTTTTCCTTTATCCACTTAGAAAAGGACTCACACTTTTCAAAAATTGAGTTTTAAGTCCTTCCTTTTGTAAGTACTCTCTGCTATAATCTGCTCTTCTAACTATAAGTTCCATGAAGGCAGAGATAATGTGTGTATAATGTTCTCAGAACCTGGCTTAGTACCTAAAACCTAGCAGGAGGTCAATGAATACTTATTGCATGAAAATGAATGAATGAATTACAGTTGACACTATAGACCCTACATAACTGCAAAAGAGACCGCAGATGAAAGAACCACAGCAAATATAAAAATCTACTAAGAAGTGAAATATTTAGTCCAGGACAAGAAAAGGACATTTGGAGTTGTAGAATTCCTTGTTGACTCATCGTCAACTACAAATCAAATTCAAAAAGAAAAATTAAGACACCAATGCTAGTAATGGCTACTTCAGGATAACAGAGTTAAAAATAGCAAATATTCTTTTTCATTTTTAATTGTTTGTCAAATATTCTGCAATAAGTTTATTTTACACTCAGAAAAAAAGTGAATTTAAAGAAATCAATCAAAGTGCTTTGTTCCAATGAATATTTACTTATTGTCTAGTATATGCTAGATAAAGCCCCCGTGTCTAGATATATATGTGAAAAAATAAAATAAAGTCTTCATAACTTAAGCCCAGACATATGGTTAAGACAGATATGAAAATGAATCATTATAATCACTACAATCAATACTGTAATAAATGCATTTATTAATCCCTGGAGAGAAAACAATCTATGCCAGGGTGGGAAGGGCTGAGAAGATCCACAGAGTAGGTGACATATTAACTATTTTTTTAATGATGAGAATTAAAGGAATTACTAAATGAACCATTATATTTCATCATACTGATTTTAAAACCACTCCATTAAGTCTTTTTAAATTAAACTATAAGAGCTTGATCAAATAACCTGATGAATAAACTAACTACTTACAATTTGTTATAACCACAATCATGAGGATAGAAAAAAAAATAAACAATAGAAAGTGTTTGTAGATAGACAAGTAAAAGGGTTCCTTTTTTTCCCCCAGGAAATCAACATTATATTGAAAAATAAATAAGCTTTTATAAGTCAGTAGTTCTAAAATCTTGTTCTTTTGGAAAATAATTTTTTCTTGGTGACTTCTTCTAAGATAGATCAGTATGATAATTCCAGAGGTTTGTCATATTCAGATGAAACTAAACGGTAGATGTCATGTTTCTTCATTAAAAACAACAAAAGAAAACAGAAAAGGACCATTATATTTCCCCTTGCTTATTCTATTATATATTCATTTTTTTAAATTCCACAATAGTGGATAAGTGAAGAAGAATATTTATTTCCTTTTCCTCTTTCCAGAAGGTTTGGGAGTCTGTCTGTCTGTCTGTCAGTCTGTCTGTCTGTCTGCCTGTCTGTCTCTCTCTGTCTCTCTCTCTTTCACACACACACACACACACACAAACACACACACAAAACACACACAGAGATAGAGGAATAGATTGGGTGTGAGAGGAATAAAAATCAGCAAGCTTTTGAAAGCAAATCTACACTCCTATCAATGCCCCACAAGAAATGCAAATGTCTTAAATATGTTCATCCTGATGAGCATTTATGAGCTGGTTGACTTAGCATTTCAGACAGTGTCTTTCCACCTAATGTTTAGGTGCTAAAATAGTAAGCCTTTGTTTTCAGGCTGATTTTTATTGGGAATCCGTCTCTGTTATGTGCCAGTTATAAACAGTGAAGCACAGGCAAGAAGGTGGCATCCTCGCTGCTCAACTGATTAAAATGACATTTAAAATTCATTTATTCTATGAAATCTGTTGCTATCCAACATATTTTTTAAAAGCCATCTAGTCATGTTGCCCAAAGAAACAATTCTTGAAATGCATCAGGTCTTAACCGCCAGCACATCTCAAAGGTTCAGAGTGCCGGGCGTGGTGGCGCATGCTTGCAATCCCAGTACTTTGGGAGGCAGAGACCAGAGGATCCGGGTTCGAGGCCAGCCTCAGCTCTCTCTCTCTCTCTCTCTCTCTCTCTCTCTCTCCCTCTCTCTCTCTCTCTCTCTCTCTCTCTCTCTCTCTCTACCTAGTGAGGCCCTCCGCAACTTCGTGAGACCCAGTTTCAAAATAAAGTATAAAAAATAGGGCCGGGGGTGTAGTGCAGAGGTAGAACACCCCTGCATTCAATCCCCGGTACCGCAAAAAAAAAGAAAGAAAGAAAGAAAGAAAGGTTCAGAGCTGAATAAGCTGTGAATTGCTGTCCTGCTCCTCCTAAGCCAGGGGCTTTGAGAGTGAAGGGCCTTCCCTGACCATGAGTGTTGTGGAAGGAGTCCCTTCTCTGGGTTTACTGGAAAGGAACTGAGGACTTTCTTAACCATTTAGGCCACCCAGGTGGAGCATTCGCAATAACAAAAAACGAATCATAAATGTCCTTTTGCACAGAGCACACCTGTCTTGTGCCTGGAGCGATGTTGATCACCAGCTTGCTCTGGATTCAGTGATGGTTCTCCAGGGCTTCCCAGGTGGCTTCGAGGTGTAATTGCACATTCCTCCCACTGACAGTGCCCTCAGCTGGGTCTGACAAGAATCATTTTCTAGTTATTAATGCAACATAGCAGATGAATCTGTGACAAAGATGCACGTTCTGAATATGCAGTATATACTCAATGAAACTCAAAAGCAGACATATTTACACCTCCCCTTCAGATGAGATGTACACATTGTTAGTATATTAAAACAATTTTAGAAGTTTTTCTATATTGAAAAAGGCAGTTAGAATATGGATAGTATGAGAGAAGAGGTTCTAAGTAGGATGAGCTCCATCATGATACACTGATTTTGTAGAATTTAAAATAAAATACTTAAATAGAATAAATAAAATACAAGACATTTGCTATACAACATAAAGAAAAAGATAGCCGGATGTGGTGGTGCACGCTTGTAATCCCAGTACTTGGGTGGCGGAGACCAGAGGATCCGGGTTCGCGGCCGGCCTCAGCTACTTAGTGAGGCCCTCTGCAACTTCATGAGACCCAGTTTCAAAATAAAGTATAAAAAATAGGGCTGGGGGTGTATCTCGGAGGTAGAATACCCCTGGGTTCAATCCCCAGTACAGAAAAAAAAAGAAAAAGTTAGTATAATAAGAAGATTTGGGGTCATGATTCCAAATTCAAGCATAAATTAATCTTGTCTATCAAAGATACTACTAACACCATTTTTATTGAGACCTCATGTGAGATGCAGATGAATCATGTTCCCCGGCTCTCCTGCTGGCAACAGATTTTCAAAGATGCATTTAATGATCTGAATCCCACTGAAGACTCTTACAGCAACCTGCCACAAAGGAGAAAAGTCCACAATGAATTCTTATTTTAGTTTTCTTTCAGGAGAGAGGATCACTTCTAGTCTACAGAATTCCACAAAGAACAGGTCTTGGTAACAGATATTGTTACCCTAATACAATATTATCCTGCTTCCCTCGCCCCCTCCCACCCCCAGGCTTGGAAGAATGAGTCATAGGCTCAGGTAGAGATAATTGCTATATTCTAAAATGGCATTTTAGAAAAATCGAGGTTTCAAGGAAGCGAAGTTTGAAAATATTGGCTCTATCTTCTCAGAGTGCTTTGAAAAATCAGCTTTCATCAAGACAAATGGGAAGATTTGAAGCAAGACATTAAAACCTAATGCCAGAATTGTAGTTTCCTTTAAAAGAAAATGAATTAGCTGTCACATCCCAGACAGATGAACATACGGCAAACTAATCTCCAGGCAGTGAGCAAGTCTTGGGGGCAGGCCCTCCTCCACCCTGTCCCAGGCATCCAGAGAACCTTCTGTCCAGCTCAGCACTCCGTGGGGACCTCACCTGTCCTTCCTCCTCCACATCCCCTCTTGTTTCAGGCGACTACAGAAAGGCATTTTAAAATATGCTCATTTATTAGTGGATACGATCCCTAGTTCTTTTTATCTTATCATGTAGGCACATAATTTTTTTGTCAAGCAAATTTATTTATTTATTTATTTATTTATTTATTTATGTTACTAGGGATGAAACCCAAGGGCATTCTACCTCTGAGTTACATCCCCAGCCTTATTTTATTTTTTATTTGAAAATTGGGTCTCACTAAGTTGCAGATGGCCTCACTAAGTTGCTGAGGCTGGCCCGAACCTGTGATCCTCCTGTCTCAGCCTCCCAAGTACTGGAATTACAAGTATGCACCACCACACCCCGCTGTCAAGCAAATTCTTTTTTTTTTTTTTTGAGGTACCCGGGATTGAACCCAGGAGCGTTCTACCTCCACGCTACACCCCCGGCCCTATTTTTTTTATACTTTATTTTGAAACCGGGTCTCAAGAATTTGCAGAGGGACTCACTAAGTAGAGAGAGAGAGAGAGAGAGAGCTGAGGCTGGCCGCAAACCTGGATCCTCCGGTCTCCGCCTCCCAAAGTACTGGGATTACAAGCGTGCGCCACCACTCCCGGCCAAGCAAATTCTTAAAAAATCCTCTTTCACAGAACACACCACAGGTTAACTTTACACTAAGACATGCTAAGCCTCTAACCAAATACCAAGCGGCATGTAATTTTAAAATATCAATTACAAGTAAACATAATCATTGCTGACTTAAAAGAGAAATCACAATTATAATTGTGTCATAATAATAATCTACAGCTTACTACTCTAAATTCTCTGACCCGGTCTCTTGGCTTCTTACTAATCTAGGGCTCCATTTCTTACGTACTTACTGTATGTCAAGTGTGGGTATGGAGTGGTAAGAACGTCGGCTGTTATCATGAGTTTCATATTATATTGGAAGAGACAGAGAAAAATAATTGAAGAGATAAATGAAAATCTGATGATAAGAGCTATGACAGCTATAAAGGCTAGGTGATGTTTTCAGCATACAGGGTGATGGGGTAGGAGAACAAGATGGCCCCTGGAATGCAGAAATTATCTGATTTTTGAATGATGAGCAGGTCGTCACGGGCTGGCTTGGCTAAGGTAGGTCAAACACAGAGGCGAGCATGAGTAAACCCAGGGGCAGCTCCATGCCTAGAACAGCCCATGGATAGACAGGCTGCCAGTGACCGCGGAGAGCACAGGAGAGCTGGGTATGGCATTAAATTGGAGAAAGGGGAAACTTACAGAGAGAGTGCGTAGAGCTTTTTAGGCCTGAAATTAAAAATGTGATGAAGCTACTGACTGGTTGTATGCTCAAGTATAATATGACCTGTCTTTCTGAAAGCAGGTACAGAATGGATGATAAAGGAAGCCATGCATGAAAAGTGGGGATAATTTGAGGTCACAGTGCAGTCCAGTGATCAATGTTGAAGGCTCATACTAAGAGCAGCAGTGGAGATTGATGGGTGTGTTTAAGTTATTGGTTGGGGAATATTCTTTTTAAAGACTTCTGTATATTCCAGAAAACTTTATCTCTTCTTTGTCCTGTGGATTGGCATGATGGTAATAAAGATGGGAAGAGAGAAGGTTATTAAACAACAAGGAGATATACAAGATCTATTTTATACTTATTGTCCTTAATCTCAGAAAATGATGCTTTTAAGTAAGCGATTTCTTAGCTGGGCATGGTGGCACATGTCTGTAACTGGGAGCCTGAGATAGGAGGATCGCAGGTTCAAGAACAGTCTCAGCAACTTAGACTCTTAGCAACTTAGCGAGACCCTGTTTCAAAATTAAAAAATAAAAAAGGCCTGGGGGTGTAGTTTGGAGGTAGAATTCCCCTGGGTTCAATCCCTAGTAACACACAAACACAAAAAATAAAACAAAACACAAAAAATAAAATAAAAACAAAAACAAAAAATAAAAGGAAAAAAGAAAAAAAGAAGATGGGAGTTTTTTTTTCATTCAGTTTTATAGAAAGTCACTTACAGGGCAGAAAATGTTTCCAGGTTCCTTGAATTAAAATCAAAAGAACAAATCATTCACACCAAAAAGGACTAAAATTAGTTCATCTTCTAAAATAAACATAAATCCAGCTATAAAGACCTTTATTTTGTCTCTGTTGTTTTTATTAGGTACTCTTTTTTATGATACACTTTCTTTTTTATACTCTTTATGCATTCACTTTGAAGTAGGAAAAAAATTCAGGGAACATTTAGCTATAGGCAAAACACTAGAAAATTTGGAAAGTTTTCATTTGGAAAGAAAAATAGCAAGAAAAGACACTTTAAAAATAAGTGCTCATCTTGCAAACTCATTGGAGGGGTGGCGGGCACTTGCCAGTGGAGTTTTTGCCACCATTAGAGCTACATTATCTGGGATGGTAAAGCTTACTGGTATTTCTCTGAAGGAACACAGTGGGGACTTGTTCCTAGCAAAATGCAGTATGCTCTCGGAAAGGTAGGGGTCCCTCCGAAGGGGATTCTTTCCTGCCAAAAGGCTCATTTGTATGAGCATCCCCCCCTCCCAGGCTCCCCAGCAACTCTCCCCTCTGCTTGGCACCACGCAGCAGCGTCACATGACTTCTTGGACTGACTGATTGAGTTCATTGAACATACAGCCTTGGCGGTGCCAATTACCCTGGCAGTGGCGGAAGCCAGGAAACATATACCAGTAAATGGATATCATTTTAATCACTGTACATAGGGTTTGCTTGATTTATCCCATAACATACCAAGTTCCAGTGTGGCAGCCAGACTCCGAACTCAATTGCCATGCTCAGCAAAAGGGCTGAGGTTGAACTTCGGCTATATTGCCAAGGCACAGTTTCCTATGGGTACCTTTTTCTTTTTAAAAATTTTTTTTCTGTTATTTTCATTCCCCCTTGGGGTTCATTGGTAAGGTTGAAGAGGTTCACTTCGATTAATTATTAGAAACTGTGGGACAATAAAGCTGTTTCTATTTGAATGACCAACTACCTTTAAACAGAATTTTTAAATAGAAATTAAAAAACCCTTATTCTAAAAGAGATTAACAGAGTTTCTTGCTCCATTAACTTTTTGTGTAATTTACTTCTTTTGTGCACCCATTCATCTTACCTTAAAAATTCTACCTATTCCTTGACTTTAATTGGGCTAATATAGTGCTTAAAATTGTGCTAGGAACATAACCTCAGAAGCTACAAGCTTTTGCTACTGTTTTTGTTCCTCGTGTACCAATTCGCTTGTTTAGTATTTTTCTCAGTCCTAGGGTCTGCTCCACTGTGGTCAAGGGTGCGCTGTTGACTTGTGTCCCTGAAACCTGGCACAATTGTTGTATTCAAAAATGTCTGTCAGTGTATGGCAAGTAGTCACCATTATCATCATTATTATCACTGCAATATTCTATTGCTATGAACATTATTCCTTAATAGTAACACCACAAGGAAAGTAAAAGAGACATAATCCCTAAACACTAGGAGCATGCCTATTCAGGGTAGACTAGACATAAAGAAGGTAAAGATGAGAAATGCCTTAGGGACTCCATGAGTTTTCATAGCGAGCAGAGAGAGCTAGAGAAGTGTGACCGAAAAATTGCAAGAGGAGGATCCAGTTCCTCATTAAGTTTCTATAAATATTTTCAATGTGTTCAGGGAGTGGTCACAAAAAGCTCCTTCTATTTTTACTTTTGAGAAGAATTCAGAGAATTAACCCTATTAATCATCTCCTATATCCCCTTCACCATAATCAGCTGTTTATAGTGTTAATCCTTATACCATGATGAATGCATGCTGCTCTATCTTTTTAAAGATTTGAAAATTGTAGCTAGAAGTGTCTGTTGAACTCCTTGGTGCCTCAGTTTGTAAGCGCCTAAACAAAGATTAAAACAAGAAAGGTCATATTGACGCTTAAAATACTGTTGTGGTCTTTCAGATGTGTCTACTTGGCTAGGCGACCATCCACAGTTGTTCAATGAAACATTAATCTATGTGTTGCTGTGAAGGTGTTTTAGAACTGTGATTAAAGATAATAGTTAACTTTAAGGTCACCTTGGTTAATATGCGTGGGCCTGATTCAATGAGATTAAACGTCTTAACATTCTCACCAAGTCTTCTGTGATGAAGAAATTCCATCTATGAACAATAGCTTCTGTCCACATGCAAAAATACCAGCTTAGCCAGGCATGGTGACACATGCCTACAATTCTAGCACTTGGGAGGCTGAGAAAGGAGGATGGCAGGTTTGAGGATAGCCTCAGCAAGTAGTTAGACTCTCATCAACCTAGTGAAATCCTGTTTCAAAATAAAAATAAAATAGGGTTGGGGGAGTAGCTTGAAGGTAGAATGCCCCTGGGTTCAATCCCCAGTACCACAAAAAGAAAAAAAATTCTTCCTGGTAGCCTATCATATGGGTTTCAGACTTGTCTAACAAGTCCCTCAGATCACATAATACTGACTCCTTATAATAAATTTCTTTGTATATATACACCTTCTCTTGGTTCTACTTCTCTAGTTAAATGCTGATTAACATAGTTTGGTGCATGGAAGTGGAGTACTGCTAGAACATATACATAAAACTGGGAATGGATCCACCATATGATCCAGCTATACCACACCTGGGTATCTTCCCAAAGGGGTTGAAACCAGAGAATTACAGTAACACACGCACAACCATGTTCATAGCAGCACAATTCACAATAGCCAAATTATGGAACCAACCTAAGTGTCCATCAACAGATGAATGGATTACAAAATTGTGGGAAAGACACACAACGGAATTCTACTCAGCAATAAAGAAGAACAAAATTATGTCATTTGCAAGAAAATGGAAAGACATGGAGAATATTATGTTAAGTGAGATCAGCCAATCTCAGAGAGTGAAGGGTCATATGTTTTCTCTCATATGTGGAAGCTAGGGAGTAATTAGGATACCAGAGGGACTCCAGATAATGGAGGAGAAGCTTCAGTGGAACCAGGGAGGTGGTCTAAGGGAAGGGAAAGGGGAAGACTGAGATTCATAAATGGAATTACTATCATTGACTATGTGTACATATGTGAATATACTAACGTCAATCGCAGTACTCTGTAATGGGAAGGGAGGAAGTGGAAGGGCACCAATGCTGAAAGATTGTATGTCAGTGTCAACATGATTTACATTATTACGCGAGACTAAAATGCACCAATAAAAGCACAAAAAATATGAAAGTGGATTTGGAACTAAGCAATGAGAAGAAACTGGAAGAATATGGGGGCATAATTTTTAAAAGCACCTATATTACCTTGAACATACTATTAGTAGAAATTTGGGTGTTAACTCTACAATTAATGATTCACAGGAAATGAGGAGTATGGAAAAGATAATCTAATTTATCTCAAAGAATACTTAAATTTTCATGAATGGACTTTAAGTAGATAAATGGGCATTAAAGGTGCTTCTTGTGAGGGATCAAGAGATGAACATGTTATTATAGACTGGAGGAAAGGTGATCCTCATCAGAGAGTGGTGAGAATCTTAGTAGAATGATGTCCTGAAGTTATGTGGACAGTAGACTAGAAACCCTGAAATCAGACATTTACCTGAGGAGATAGATAAACAAGGGTTGGAGTTGTGGCCTAGTTTCTTCTCACTGTTCATAGTAGATCCTACCCAGAGACTACAAAAAAAAATACTGCAGTCCTAATTTTAAACCTTTATTTTATGCTTGTGATGTTAGTGTTGGACTTTTGACATACTGAACCATAAGATAATTAAGTTGTATTGTTTAAACGTGGTAAAGGGTTTATAGTGATTTGTACTTTATGACCACTAATTTGGCCAAAGAGTCAAGTACTAGAGAAGGAATACAAGTTGAAATTTGATGACAATGAGGTCTTGGGGAGAAGTATGTGAATATACCCCTCTGCATGGGTGGACTGTGTAAAGATAGTTATTTCCTCTGTGAATGCTCAGCTAAGGATGAGCAGAGGATGATTTTTATTTTAATGAATAGAATGACCTGTTCTGTGAATACCAGTGGGCCTCTTTCTCCAGCCATTCTTGTCATTGCATAATGGGCTCATGAACAACATGGTCAAGGGTGCAGGTATAGAGATTATGCATGGGCTCAGTATGAGAAATTTGCACCTACTAAGGCTGGCCTGGTTACAATCACTTTTAAGTGCTGAACCAGTCAGCATATGAGACCAACTCTGAGTTCCTGATACACCACCATTTCCTGGAGTGATCAGCCAGCTGCCTGATGATGAGTTGGTTACATTAAACCAATCCCATCGTAGAAAAGGCAGAACTTTGTTCTTAGTAGAGTAAACACTTATTTTGATATAGATTTGCCCTTTGATTTTTATTTTGAAACAGGGACTCACTAAGTTGCTAAGGCTGGCCTCAAATCTGTGATCCTTCTGTCTCAGCCTCCCAAGTCCTGAGATTACAGGTGTACACCAACATGCCCGGCTCAGATTTATCTTTTCTGCTACATACTTCTGCCAAATCTACCATACACTGACTTGTAGAACATTTTATTATTATTATCATGCTATTTCTCATATCGTAGCTTTTCATAAATAACTCACTTCACAGAATATGAAGTACAATAATGAAGCCAGGCTCAGGGAATTCTTAACCATGTTCTCTGTGCTGTGAAGGTATTTAATAGATGTGATTGAAATCTACATCAGATGGAAGTGGACATTCTGGAAAAATTGATTAAAGCTGCAAAGCTGGGTACTGTCTGTAAATGGAGAAATTATATGGGATGTTGGGAGTGAAATTTAAAGGAAGGTGAGCTGGGGTCCCTTGAGTGATCCCGTTCCGCCCTGATTTAATATTTCACAGGTAGAATGCATTGGAAAGTAGAGAATGGCTAAGGTATGGAGTAGGCTGCAGTGAGGAGCAAGAAGAACAAAATGGCTTGCTCAGAGAAAGAAGACGATGGAAGGAGTTGTTGAGGATATGAGGAAGGTAGATTCATGGGTTTCAAAGCAAGATCTCTCTATGGAAATTTATTTTTACTGACATCCTTAAGAATGAGTACTAAGGAATAAATTTCTTAAAATAAGTAATAGTATGCATGGTGAATTAACATGTGGTTATAGAGCAGTAGGATAAGCAAGGTGGAAATGAGAAAAGATGGTATTAAAATAGTATGTGTAAAATAATTAGTACCTGCCTGAATAGCTCTAAATTACAGTCAGCCAGAGAAAACTGGTATCATTATTTTACTGCTGTGAAGGTAGAACTAGTCTCATATTGATATCTTAAAAATGATATAACAGCCGGGCGTGGTGGTGCAAACTTGTAATCCCAGTACTTTGGGAGGCGGAGACCGGAGGATCCGGGTTCGCGGCCAGCCTCAGCTCTCTCTCTCCCTGTCTCTCTCTCTCTCTCTACTTAGTGAGGCCTTCCACAACTTCGTGAGACCCGGTTTCAAAAAAATAAAGTATAAAAAATAGGGCCAGGAGTGTAGCGCGGAGGCAGAACGCCCCTGGGTTCAATCCCCAGTACCACAAAAAAAAAAAAATGATATTACAGAGGCTGAGAGCAGGCACCATTGTTAGTGTTGACCTAGTTCAAGGTGGAAGCACTCATAGAATTCATATTTGTTTGTGGGAGTGCTAAGCTAATCTTCACATTCTTTCTTGGGTAGAGTGATTAATAGCACTGGCTGTCAAACCAGAGAATGTGGCTTCAAACTCTGAATCTGTTATGTATAAGTTGGGTGACCTCAATTGTCCATTTGTTTCTTTACCTCTAAAAATGAGAATGAAGAAAGCTGTCTCTACCTCTGAGGGGTTTTGATCCTTTTAAATATAAATGGATATTTTTATTGAAGGTATTTAGAAGAGTGTTAGACACAAAAGTAAATACTAAGGTGTTAGTTGTGATAATTATTATATAAATCGTTCCATGAAATAATAAAAAGGTTTTTTAATTTTTAAGATATAAAAGATTTGAAATACCTGGTGAGGAAGTCATAGTCCTAATCTCTGCATAGCTAATGTATTGATTAAAAGGAGAAGAAAAAGAGACGACCACAAAGTGTTTCATCATATTGAATTAAAGGTTGTGGTGTTCCTGCAATTAGCAGGTGGAAATGCATTGATATTTTTTTAATTGACTAATGAGGTAAGGCATTAAAAAGCACTCAAACGGAAGGACTTGTCCAGTAGAAGTTGAAGCTGGACTCACTTCTTAAAGTTGTGTCTTCAGAGATAGTTGGGTTGAGCCAGGCATGGTGTCGCACACTTGTAATCCCAGTACTTGAGAAGCTGAGACAGGAGGATCATAGGTTCAAGGACAGCCTCCGCAAGTAGTGGGACCCTCATCAACCTAGTGAGACCCTGTTTCAAACTAAACATAAAATAGGGCTGGGGGTGCAGCTTGGAGGTAGAATGCCCCTGGGCTCAATCCCCAGTACCACAAAAGAAAAAACAAAAACAAAACAGAGATAGTTGGGTTGAGAAAAACACAAAGTGCATCCTACCGGCTCTCTGTATGATGAATGGTTATGAGGAGATTCATGAGCAGTAACCCTGAATCAGTGGTCAGAAAACAAGAGTAGGAAACAGCACCATCTCTTTGGGTAGCTAGAGGGATACTTAATAAGCCTGCAAACTGCTGATAAATTGAAATAATCACAGCAGGAGAACAGTTTCGGACTCTCTCTGTGTAGAAAGAAGCAGGGCCTGGGAGCCATAGCCTAGGAGTCAACTACTCCAGTAAAGAGTCGTTAGACTTAAAGAGACCAACCAGGGCCAGTGGAACTCAGATGAAACCTCTCTCAGTGGCGTCCATGACTCTTTGAGAGCAACTTAAAGTGAAATGTATTTAAAAGGCTAAGCTCTGTGACGGAATCTTTCTCGGGATGCATGGCGGAGGAAATGGCTTTTGGGGAATGGGTGGAGCAATTGGCTAAAACCTAACTTAACAAGACCCCATATGTTGGGGGTGTAGGAGTGGCATCGGTGGATCAGAAAATGCAGTTAAGGAATTAACTGTTTCTAGGGCTGGGTACGAAGAATTTTTGTATCTGGCTACATAACATATTTCCTTTCCACAGGAGGTAGTTATGACAAATTAGAAGTCTGAAAATTTTCTGATGGTGTAAAGGCCCAGCTGTCACTGGGGAGATGGTGATCAGATTTCAGAGCTGCATGGTCCCGTGGCGCCACAGAGAGCGCCATATGGTCACCCAAATGTTCCAGCTAAATCCACTGAAAATTTCCAGTCTGAGTTTTCCTTGCAAAGAATAAAACTCTTCTTATACGGATTTATCATGATGTGCTACAAAGACAGAAACTTAACTGGTTACATTTTTTTTAAAAAAATGGAAAAATCATGTGCATAAGAACAACTTTGCACAGCTGTTAGCGCCATCTTCGTGATAAACAGATAAGGATGTCCTCCTGGGAGCACCACAGAATTTAGTCCATGTCCATTGTCGCGTAAGCTGGGGAAGGTGGACTTCGTAATGGATATATGGTGAATAATTAAAATCTGTGGAAATACCTACTTCTTATGGTAAAAGCAATTTTCTTAACCACCATCCTCTCACTGCCCCAGAAAATCACCTCTGCTAAATTGTTAATGCAATTGCTGTGTGGTAGGACCCTTGTATTCATGTCAAAGATGTCAGCTTAAGCCTTACCCAGTAACAAATGACAAATGCATAATTTATTGATTTGTAAATGGCTGTGTCCTTGGATATATCCCCTAAAAACAATTTGCTTAGAAACACATCTGGCTCATGAAGGTAACCACTGTTTTAAAGAATGCCAGTTCTATCTTAAAGTTAAAGGAAGGATACAGTAATCTTTTATTCGTTGCATTTCTATACTGAATCAAGAAAGGATGTGAACTTTGTAGTAAGGTTTTGGGTTTGATAACAGAACAGAAATATTTCCATGAAATTTGTAAATGTTGAAAATATAGGCGATGAGTCGAATAATATTTCATGAAAAATTGTTTCATTTTTAACAAAACATCTGGTTTACCTAATTTTTATGATAACCATCAGACTCCACTCGGTTGGGTATTTCTTTTTTTAAAACATAAATACAAGTATTTGGCATTTATTATTGAACATACAAAGCTGAAATAGTATCATTGAGAGCATTTCAAGTATTTGATATTTTCCAATTGAAAAGATTTTATCACTAATTCTTTATGAGGTATAGCCTACCTAGCTATCGTCATTCCTCATAGTAGTTTTAATCTCATACGCCACATAAAAATATTGCATTTCATTAATTACCCCTTATATTTTTTCTGATAGAAGCAAAATTAAATTTTTGAAATACACTTCAACGAGTTTTGAATTTTTTTGTTTTGTTGGTGCACAAAGAAATGCACTGTAAAGAGATTTTTTTTAAATCCTACCATAAATAGCAAGGCACCTTTAACTTTACATTTCACCTTGCCGCACACACAAAATGTTTAATTATTTGAGGATTAATGGAGGTAGTTTATAATTAAGCTAAAGTATGAACTGATGTCATCATCTCAGTATGATGATATACATTTTTATGCCAAAGCACCTGTTGTTTTGGAAGGAAGCAGCTGATATCATTATCTGCGCAGCCAGATAGCCCCGTTCCCTGCTGCTTAAAAAATTATCCTAAGGGTTACCTAAGTTGGAGTAATTCAGCATTTACGTTTCCATACCCAGAAGAGGACAGAATGGAGAAAATGACTTCTACGGCAATGGAAGTGGGGGAAAGTGGTAGACCAAGGGGGACAGGAGAGGAGGAGTCAGGAAGTGGGAGCCTCATCTTAGGCGACCGAAGGGTGCTGCGATGGCCTTCATTATTTTTCTAAGAGTATGTGTGGGTTGCAAAAGTACAGAACAATAGAAGCACCTAATTAATTTTAGTAATATAAATGAAGTGCTATATGGTTGGAGGAAGTGGAAGGAGAAAAATAACACAATCTTCAATTTAACAGAGAATTTAGTATTATTCTATTTCTAACTACAAGTGAAAGTGCTTCCATTTACAAATTTCATGTGCACAGAATCAATGAACTACTGACAGCAGGCAGGTGACCCAATTTATTTTTTCACATCTATTAGTTACCCTGACTTTAATATTTTGTTGGTTTACTGGTTGGCTCTTCAGTCTTTTGTTATGCACTGCTCCGTGATAAAGGTGAAGACTGATGCGACATAAACACAAACCGCCATGTAAACTTGTCATTAGTATATTCACTTGCCCTGCCACCAACCTCACTTCGAGATCCAGAAGAAGCCAGGCGTGGTGGCACACACTTGTAATCCCAATACTTGGGAGGTTGAGACAGGAGGATTGCAGGTTCGTAGCCAACCTCAGCAACTTAGGCCCTCTGCAACTTAGTGGGACCCTGTTTCAAACTAAAAAATAAAAATAGGGCTGAGAGTTTAGCTCAGAGGTAGAATGCCCCTGGGTTCCATCCCCAGTACCACACACACACACACACACACACACACACACACAAAATCCAGAAGAAATCATGAAGTCTTCTAGCACTAGATAATTCTATGTTGTCCCACGATACACTGCCAAAACAGTATTAGAAATAAAAATTGACCATATGCATTTCTCCCATGTATATTGACCATAGATGTATATGTATACACACAGATATATATTGCTGTCATACCCTACTTCTATAAAATATTGTTGTCTACTCAATGATTCTTATTATTAGCTCTTCTCAACTTATTTCCTACTTCTTTCTCATTGGAACTCACTGTCCTAATCAATATTGCTCTTCAGCCTGCCACATCTCTATGTTTTTTCCTCCCCACAGGCTCTCTTCCATGATGCCTGTAGACTCTAGTTATCATTTCCCCTCAGAGATTAATGCTGTTGATTACTGAGCTATATTTCATTCCTACAAAAAGCTCACAAGATAGTTGCTGTTGTTATCTTAAGACTGGACATGAAGAATCTGTCCAAAGTTTTAACAATGGAAGGTAGATTTTTACCACCATTCCTGAATGGCAAAAATCTGGGTGGGACTGTAAAATGACATCAGTCCACCTGTAGCCTCTGTCACCATATTATGCAAATTCTCAGTGAAACAAGACCAACCATTTATTCTCTATTAACTGGTCATAGAAAGTTCATGTATGTCCACATGTGTTGGTAAATGAAGGAGGAACAGCAGAAGAAACAGGTGTCACACAAGTCAGAGCCACTTTTTCATGCTGTTATTTGTGCTTTCAGGACCTGCTCAAGCCAACATGATAAGCCTGTTCCATTTCATAGTGCCCTGCTGCTGCCTAAGACCTTTGCAAGTTTGTTTATTCAAGTGAAATTAGAATTCTATAATTTGTCCCACTGGGTGTAGGGACTAAGTCTCAATCATGTCTTCCTTTCTACAAAAGAAGATTATTATTTTAAGGCGCCTATCACCTCTCTAGCTATTTAATCATAGCATGAACAAAGAACTCAAGAGTCCTTCGTCTATGCTTTTTTCTTTCTTTCTGTTTTCTAAAACTGTCAGAAGCAGCCATTCCAGCAAGAGTGCTTGAAATGATCGCCACCGCCATTCTGGCGGGAGCGGTGGATACTTGTTTTCTGAAAGCTTTGCCTGGGACTGAAACTTCCTCCAAGACATAATAATGGGCTCATTCAAGTAAATGAAGCCACTTCATGCCAGGTATTAGTAGTGTCCTATTTTCCACCTGCGTGGAGGTGATGATTGCCTTCACACACAAATAAAAGAGGAACCCAATTGAGCAAACCCGTTATGAAAGCCTGACACTTGGGGTGAGTACTAATAACAAGAAATTTGTCAATCAGGGTCCAATCAGAAAAATAATAGCAGTCATAAATGGAGACAAGTTAATGCAGTCATATGGTTACGTAGATGGCAGAAGATGCTGAGAATCAAATCAGTGAGTAGCGGGGCAATCCAGAGATCACCCACAACAGAGACTGCCACCTGCTCTCGGATGAAGTTACAGAGAGATCAGGAGGTATTCGCAGAATCCATGGGCCCAGGTTAATCAAAAGACTGAACCAGTAGGATCTGGAACCAAATCAGAGACATGACAACTGTCTCTACACCCTTAAAGGCAGAGTCAGAGGGGGAAAACACGGATACACTGATGTGTCCTTTCTACTTATCCCTTAATCTTTGACAGACCTTCCCAACAGCCAAACTCCAATGGAAGGAAACTAACTAAAGAGCTGAGAAAATGCAACCAGCAGAGACGGGCCCAGTCAGCAGAGTAAGAAAAGGGGAAAAAATGACTCTAGGTTAAATAAGCCTAGAAATAACACAGGTAACTTTTTTTTATTTTTACACAGTCAGGTTCTGAGTTCAACACACAAGGTAAAAATATTGCACTGTGACCCTCAGTGGGGCAAGGGAAGTGGTACAGGGGAAGGAGAAGGGCAAGGAAGAAGCGAATCAGTGGAATTACTATCATGACCAATATGTACATGTGAAAATATACCAACATCATTCTCAGTACTTCATATGGGTGGGGGGAGGTGGGGGAGACACTAAGAGCTGTGTGCATGTATGTTAACATCAAATAGATATTCATTGTGATGTAGGACTCCAGTGCAGCAATAAAAACACGTTAAAAATAAAATAAAAAAATAAAAATGTATGGCACAGTAAAAAATCATCTTGGAAATTCCTTTGGCTGCCCAAATTACTCAGCAAATGATGTTTACATAGGAGAGGCCCCTCAGCTTAGAGAGAAGCTCATGTCAGGAGGGATATTAGGAGAACAGAGAGGACCAAACAAAAAAGATTTCTGTGCCCTGTCTCCTCCACATTAGGGGACATATGTACATGGAGAGGAATAGCACAGAAAATTTATTTAGGGGAAATTAAATGTATCTATGTTGTTGTGTGACTCCATTGTCCTTTAAGCAATTGTTGGAACAAGACAGAATTTGCAATAAAAGCCCTGGATAAAAATTGACCAGCCCACTCAATCTACACCAATTTGTCTGAGGCAAGAGAGGTGGGTCTAATTTGATCAGCTTAGGTGAAGCTCTGGTATTTTAGTTAGAAAACCAACTTAGAGGAGGAAAGATTTGGTTTGGCTCATGTTTTCAGAGGTTTAGCCCAAGGCTGGCTGGCTTCAAGGCAAACACATCATGACAGAAAGTTATGGCAGAAGAAAGCTGCCCAGCTCATGGCAACTTGGGAAGCAGAGGGCTAGCAAGGGGCAGGGAACAAGATCAACCCTTCCCAGGCATTCTCTCTGTGACCCAACATCTCCAGCCAAGCCTCACCTGCCTAGAGTTACCATCCAGTAAATCCTTTAAAATTATTAACCCATCAAATACACTAATCCACTGATGAATTTTTAGCCCTTACAACCCACTTATTGCCTGAAAGCCCCACTTCTGAACCCTGCTGTGTTGGGGATCATGCTTTCAACACATGAACTTTTGGGGGACATTCAGATCTGAACCATAACAGCAGGGGAACAGGTCAGACATGAGATTTTCCTAGTAACAAAGTCTTTGTCTTCAGAGCAGAAGGGAGGGATTGGCTCTGGTTTCAGAATTGAGGTTATCGCCTCGGTTGATCTCTTGCAAGTCAAAGGCAAAAGTTCAATTTGAGGGAAGTTGAAGCAGGGTCTGGCTGCATAAGAAAGCCGGGGTAGATTCTTGTATCTTTATTCCTACTTTAGCTCACTCATTTCTTTTCAGAGGCATATTGCGTTAGATTGTTTACTTTAGTTCCCAAAATATATACCTACTTTCCAGACTTCCCGACCAGAGGAACTATGGTGTGGGTATATATCTAGAAGTCACTGTTGGAAACTGAATCCTTAAAGGCAAATATTAATATGTTATTTGGAGTTGGGACTTTGGGGAAGTAATAAGGATTGGACAAAGGTGGGACCCTGGAGATTACATTTTTAAGAAAAGGAAGGGAGACTTCAGCTAGAAGGTTCTGTCTGGCCATGGGATGACCTTGACCAGGTCATGACCCAGTAGGAAGGTTCTCACCAGATGCTAAGAAGATGTGATGACATGCTTTTGGATCTTGAAAACTGTGAGCTAATAAACCTGTTTTTTGTTTTGTTTTGTTTTCTGGTTCTAGGGATTGAACCCAGGAGCATTATACCTCTGAGCTACACCCCCTGCCCTATTTTATTTTTTACTTTGAAACAGGGTCTCACTGAGTTGCTGAGGGCCTCACTGAGTTGCTGAGGGGCTCACTGAGTTTTTGAGGCTGACCACAAACCTGCAATCCTCCTGTCTCAGCCTCCCAAGTACTGGGATTATAGGCGTGTACCACCACTCCCGGTCTTTATCAGTTACTCAGTCTGCAAAATAACATTAGAGCAACAGAAATCAGACCAAGCCATGAGCTTCCAATGCCAACAGGGTGCTAATCTGGAGAAAACAACTAAAATGAACGTTTGGTTGCTTAAGTTCCCACACATCTATTCTACACACACCTCCCCGGTCTGATAGATTTGTTAAACTTTAACCATTCTGGTAGTCCTTTTCTTCCTTTCCTTATAATACTCAGTGTCTCTATACACTATATTATAAGCATATTGAAGATAAGAAATGTTTTATTCATTAACATATCGTTTGTAATAACTAGACATTTGCACACAGTTGTTGTTCAATAAATGTATGCTGACCCGTATTGAACAAATGCTTTTAATATTCCAGAGGAATCACTCTGCTGTGCTGTAAAGAGATTACAAAAGGTATGATTATTTTTATTATTCCTTTTCAAAATAAGCTATTTTCCTCTGAAATCACATTTAGGTGAGTTATAACTCAATTCTGTACAAATAAATTAAATTCTGGATCTTGGGAATAATAAGAAGAATAGAAATTGTTGGGAAGGCAAAAGGGAAAGTTAGTAGGAACTGACTAGGAAGGGAGAAGTAATGCTCTTTTTTTATTAGATTCAACCAGCTTGAGACTACTTTAAAATGACTTGAAACTGATATTTACTAGGATTTAAATTGGTAAATGCTCCAAAAAATATACAGAAAGCTATAATTATATCTTATGATTCTAATGACAATGAAAACCCAAACCAAGGGCTTTTGGCCATTTTTAATTTTTTTTGTGCTACTATAACCTTTGGGTGAAGTTACAATATGATACTAAGGAGTATTTGAGAAAGAATATGCCTGTCCATATTAAATATACTATATAGAAAAACATTATTTGTAATAAATTTCTGTATGATATAATTATGAAAATACCTGCCAATGTAAGCATGCAATCATATTTCAATCCCAAAGGCTGTGATGATTTAAAACAAAAAGGGAAAGGGAAATGAAAGGTTCTACTCTTTTATCTCAAAGGAAAGGAGATGTATAGATTTCTGTAGGATTTTTAAGGCCTTAAAATAGACTATGTTGTTTCCTTTGGCAACACAATTATTCTTAACTTAGACACTTTCACTCAAAATAAGAATTATTTTTCTTCTTCATCTTCTAGATATATTTATGATTGTATTGGTCAGGGTTAACTAGATCAACAGAATTCACAGAATGAAGAAAAAAAGGATTTATTAGATCAGCTCACAATGTAGTCCTGAGTTTCAAATGCACATGAAGAATCAGAGGAATCAGTAGCTGGTCGGGCTGTCTAAGAACTGGAGCCTTTGGATTGAAGCAACCACCAATTCATTCCAGTCCAAGATGTGAGGATCAGGAAGCTCTTCGGAGAAATGATGGTGAAGTTTCAGTTCGAAGGCTGGAGGCCGACGATCTCAGACGAGAGCAGAAGATCAAGAAGCTCTTCAGAGAAACAGCGAAGTTGGAGACTGACGATCTCAGACAAGAGCAGATGCATTTTCTTCAGGGTCGAGGCTCCCTTTACGCGGCTTTCTCCTTTTTTTTTTTTTTTTTCAGTACCGGGGATTGAACCCAGGGGCGTTCTACCTCCGTGCTACACCCCCTGCCCTATTTTTTATACTTTATTTTGAAATGAAACCGGGTCTCACGAAGTTGCTGAGGGCCTTACTAGGTAGGTAGAGAGAGAGAGACAGAGACAGAGACAGAGAGACAGAGAAACAGGGAGAGAGAGAGAGACAGAGAGAGAGAGAGCTGAGGATGGCCACGAACCTGGATCCTCCAGTCTCCGCCTCCCAAAGTACTGGGATTACAAGCCTGCGCCACCACGCCCGGCTCTCCTTCTTTTATCTAAGTCCTGCACCTATCAGAACCCTGCTACCCACATTTAGGGCAGGACTTCCAGTTCAATCTGCTGTTATACAACCAAAGTTGTATAAAACCAGAGGGTCAAGTTGACAAACCAGACCAACTATCACAATGATTTAATTGAGCAAGATGTCAAAAAAGCAAAAATCATACAGAATAAAAAATATAAGATATAAAGGTACAAACGAGGAAAAATAAGGCATCAGTTGAAAAGGAAAGAAGAAATAAAACAAAGAGAAAGTCAGTGATTAGAAATGGTCTTTCTACAATCACTTCTCATGATATAAAAAAAGGTTTTTAAAAATAAATAAAAATCTCTATTGTAGAAGTGAACAAGAGAAAAATCATTTTATATAAACAAATTTATCATAAGAAGCAAGATATCTAGAATAAAGAATTTTAACAGAAATTATGCAGAGAATAATAAAATTCTTCCATAAAAGAATAACTATTATTATTCAAATGAAAGATAAGAATATGTTTTATTAAATGTATACTTCACAATATATCAATTTATTCTTATTTACTACTTAATCAGTCTTCCTTGGAAGACTCTGATGAGGTTTATACATATTTATTTTAGACAAATAAATTATTGAATCATGTGTTTCTTTTTATAAGTAAAAAGTTTTTTCAGTAGTTGCAGATAATATCTTTTTACACTTCATACAAATAACATACAATCTTGTTGGTTACTTAGATAAATTTACTTTGGGTGTATATATATATTTTAGATAGTAATTTTTACTGCCTTTTTCAGATCATTTTTCTTTTATGTTAAGAAAATTTTGACATAGAAGCAAATTCTTTTAAAAATTATTTTCCCTGAATAATTTCCATCAGATTTTACTCCATGTTCTCCCTCAACTATAATTATGTCCTGTGTGCACACATACTTCTAGAATACACCAAATGAAATTTCCCTTTTAGTCTTTTCAAAGGCCTCTTAATTTTTATCTTATTTAACATTTTTTTATCCATCCTAAACTCTATCTTGCCTCCAGAAGTATCAATTTTCTTTTGAAAAGCTGGGCTATCTACAAAGTAAGTTAACCAGACACTGAAAGACATATGTTTAGATGAACACACAACCCTCATCTTCATTTGCTTACATCCACACATAGTACTAGTCAATGATCCTACACAACTAGCAACATACGTACAGATCCCAGCCACTGTGACCATCTCGACCATGACCCTCCCTGATACTATCTCTTGCCTCAGTTATTACCAGAATCCCCTGACTTGAATCTTGCTTCTGTCCTAGCCCCGTTTCCCCCTCTTTCCTCCCTCCCACCTTTCATCATAGCTTCTTATTTTATTTTATTTTATTTTATTTTATTTTATTATTTTATTTTATTTTTATTTATTTATTTATTTATTTTGTGGTACCGGGGATTGAACCCAGGGGCGTTCTACCTCCGCGCTACGTCCCCGGCCCTATTTTTTTATACTTTATTTTGAAACCGGGTCTCACAAAGTTGCGGAGGGCCTCACTAAGGAGAGAGAGAGAGAGAGAGAGACAGAGAGACAGAGAGAGCTAGAGAGCTGAGGCTGGCCGCGAACCCGGATCCTCCGGTCTCCGCCTCCCAAAGTACTGGGATTACAAGCGTGCGCTACCACGCCTGGCTTCCATCATAGGTTCTTATGAACCTATGGTCAACATATTATTCACATGCTCTTAATCCTCCCCATTTCACTCAGAATTAGAGCTGAAGTCTTGTCAGTTGCCTGAACATCTTGTGCAGGATCTGACCCCCATTACCTCTCAGACCTCATTCCTCACCGGCCTTCCCCTCACTCTCTCTACATCAGCCACATGGAATTTCCTGGTTTTCCCAGAAACCCAGGAGGCTGAGACGGGAAGACCACAGGTTCAAGGGCAGCCTGGGTAACCTAGTGAGAATGTGTCTCAAAAGTAAAAGTAAAGAGGGCAGAGGGTGTAGCTCAGTGGTAGAGCACTCCTGAGTTCAATCCTCAAAACCATAAAAAAATCAGTAGTCATCAATGACTTTTACTCTATCTCTTGATAGAAAAACTGTGACAATTTATGATCCCAAAAGAGTGCATGAGAGAAACTTCCTCACCTACTAAAGGAAGAGACCATTTATTATCTAATGAAAAAATGCTGACTTTCTAGCTTGCTTGTACACGGGAGAGTTGTACTAATATGTCATAGCTTTTTCAGTAAAGCGATGGCTGATCTTACATAGGGCTTCTAGAGGTGGAGGGGGGGGGGTTAAAAATCTGGCCGACTTTCAGAAATGAGGGGTCTTAGAGACTGGATGGTTGTCATTGGGGGGAGTATGGCTACTGGAATGAGGCTGTGGTTGATTAGCAAACTTTCAAGCCTGTGGCTTTGTGATCCATTCTCTGACTTCAGCGGGATGGATGTCCAGGGCAAGTGTCACTGAGTGGTGCAGAGGGATTCACCGCTGGCTCCTGCCTTGGCCACAGTTCAAGATGATGACCAAAGAGCCATCACTTTTTCATTATATGATTTTAAAAGTATGAAATTGTTAATTTGACACCATATCCCTAACACCAATTGAAAATTATGAAATAATTTCAATAAATAATTGAAAATATTTGTAATATTGAAGGGAAACATAAATGCTACTTAACCAGATTTGGTTTTTTTTTTTTTTTTTGCGATATTGGGATTGAACCCAGGGGCATTCTACCTCTGAGCTATACCCCAGTCCTATTTTTTTATTCTTTATTTTGAAAATGGGTCTCACTAAGTTGCAGAGGGCCTCACTAAGTAGCTGAGGCTGGCCACAAACCCAGATCCTCTGGTCTCAGCCTCCCAAATACTGGATTACAAGGGTGTGCCACCACGCCCGGCTATACATTATCAGATTTCTAATTCAGATTACTAACAAGATTGAACTTTCTTTTTTTTTTTTGCGGTACTGGGGATTGAACCCAGGGGAATTCTACCTCCGAGCTACACCCCCAGCCCTATTTTTTATTCTTTATTTTGAAACAGGGTCTCACTAAGTTGCAGAGAGTCTCACTAAGTAGTGAGGCTGGCTGCGAATCCAGATCCTCCGGTGTCAGCCTCCCAAGTACTGGGATTACAAGCGTGCGCCACCACACCCGGCTTGAACTTTATTTTCTATACAACTCCTGGGCATTTTTCCAAAGGGATTAAAACTAGAATATTATAATGATATATGCATATCTATGTTTATAGCAGCACAATTCACAATAGCCAAATTACGGAACTAGCGTAGGTGTCCATCAACAGCTGAATGGATTACAAAATTATGGGATATACTCACAGTGGAATTCTACTTAGCCATAAAGAAGACCAAAATAATGTCATTTGCAGAAAAATGTCTGGAACTAGAGAATATTACGCTAAGTGAGATCAGCTAGTCACAAAAAATAAATGGTCATATGTTTTCCGTTTTGTGTGGAAGCTAGGAAGAATTTAGGATACAAAAGGGACTCCAGATAAAGGTGGATATACCCCAGTTGAGTGGTGGAGGGGGTCTAGGGAAGGGAAATCTGATGAAGGAAACACTTCAATTGACATTATGTACATAGACAAAATTATCAGTGCCAATCTAAATATCATGTGTGGAGAAAGGGAGGGAGTGTGGTGGGAGCCAGAAGGAAGCTCACCAAGTGCTGTGGGCATGTATGTCTCTCTCACTCTGAACTTCATCATGAAATATGATTACAATTTATCAATAAAAATGAAAAGAAATTAAGATTACTAACAAGATTGAGCTGTTTTCTGTTTTTACTCTTCTGAGTTCTTTTTCATCATTTTTGTCCATTTGTATGTTATTTTTCTAATTAACTTGTATGGCTGCCTTTAGGTTGTACTGAAGATGTTTGGCCAGCATACACAAAGACAATATTTTCCAGTTCATTATTTACCTTCCAAATTTGAACACATAGTAAATAATCTCTCTTTTTATTTTATAAGTATACCCAATCTTTCTATTCCTACCACACCACATCTCGGGCCTTTATTATCTCAACACTAAGTTGCTGACCTGGTCTCCTGGCCAGTCTTTCAACACCAGTTCCCTTTCTGCTAGGCATTTCCATTGTCATGGTTCATCTTCCTACAGTACTGCTTTTGTTCCGTCAGTTTCCCTACATAAAAGCCTTCAGTGAACTCGGATACCCTATTGATAGGATTGTAAATTAGTGCAGTCGCTATGGAGATCAATGGGGAGATTCCCCAGAAAACTGGGAATGGATCCACCATACAATCCAGCTATACCACTCCTCTGTATCTTTCCAAAGATATTCTTAAATCAGAATACTGTAGTGATACATGCATATCCATGTTTATAGCAGCACAATTCACAATAGCCAAATTATGGAACCAGCCTAGTGTCGATCAACAGATGAATGGATTACAAAATTATGGGATATACACACAATGGAATTCTACTCAGCAATAAAGAAGAACAAAATTATGTCATCTGCAAGAAAATGGATGGACCTGGAGAACAGTATGTTAAGTGAGATTAGCCAGTCACAGAAAGTGAAGGGTCAGATGTTATCTCTCATATGCCGAAGCTAGGGAGTAATCAGGATACAAGAGGAACTTTAGATAATGGAGGAAAAACCCCAGTGGAATAATAGAGGGGGTCTAAGGGGGGGGAATTAATGAAGGAAACACTTCCATTGACATTACATACATATGTAAAATTATCAATGCCAATCTCAATGTCATGTATGGGGAAGGGGGGAGTGGGGAGGGAGCTGAGGGGAAGTTCACCAAGTGCTGTGTGCGTATATGTCACTATCACTCTGAACTGCATTATGATGTGAGACTACAATGCACCAGTAAAAGTAAAGCATATACATAGTATATATACATAAATATGTATGTATATATTTACTAAGTATAGATATAAGTATATATAGTATAGATATAAATATATATACACACACATATATATATACACACATATATATACATATATATATGTATATATATATATACACACACACACATATACACACACACACACACTTAAAAAAAGCCTTCAGTGATCCACTCCTGTAATTCTGGTACTTGGGAGGCTGAGACAGGAGGATCACAGGTTTGAGGCCAGCATGGGGTAACTTAGAGAGAACCTGTTTCAAGATAAAACATTTTAAAAGGGGGTTGGGGGTATACCTCAGTGGTATGATGCCTCTGGGTTCAATCCCCAATAACACACACACACACACACACACACACACACACACACACCAAACAAAAACTTCGATTGATACCTTTGGGTCTGCAACATAAAGTCCTACGTTTATACATGACCCTTTGACACATACATCCCATTCACAACTTGCCTAACACAAATCCCAGGTTCCAAGCAACAGAAGCAGTCAGACCACTTCTGTGGGATGTACTGAGGACTAGATGAGCGGGTCCTAGATGAGGTGGGCCAGTGAGGAGCGAGGTCCTGCTTCTCAGAGGAGATAACACATGGGCTGAGTCATGAACGCCAACGTGAGCCAGTGGTAAAGTTCCAAAATGTAGAGAACACATGAAACTACTGGGCGCTCCACATAATTCTGCATGGACAGAGCATCAAAGGTACTGATGAGATGTGTGGCTGGAGAAGAAAAATACAGAGTCCTAGAGCCAAGAAAGAGAGCGAGAAGATTCCTTCATGCTGCCTAGTTAGCCTAGCTGCCATTAAGGAGATGTGGAGAGAGAAAAGGAATAAAATCATTTGAACTGGGACGACCCCTAGTTTTCTGACGAAGGCCAACAGAGTAGTTGCTGGGTGCACAGATATAGAGAAACAGAGAGAAAAAGCTACCTTGGGAGAATAGACTTGGTGTGGGACATACTGAGTTTGAGCTGCCTATGGGAAACACATCAGGGTCTAAGTAGACTGTCTCCTCTCTCCCCCAAGCCACAAAAGACCTCCCAGATAGGGAACGCTTCTGGTGCCTTCTCTCTCTCTCTAACTCCCACCTAAACTACAAGTCCAAGTCCAACTCATCAGTCATGGCAATCTTGCTTTTCCTGAACTCAGTGGAAACACTTGCTTTAAAACTACTTAAGTGATACTCATTCAGAAAATAAGGCCGTCCCTGCCTTGTTATACGGCCCCTATAGGGGTTAGGGTTTACCATCTTGTCTTGGTAATTCTGTTGCCTGTTTTGATTTTGATGCAACAGCAACTAGAAGTGAACAACTTACTGAGTGAGATAAAAGCGAGTAGGAGGCTGATTTGAGGGAAACATGTATATGCTTTGGGGGAAATATGCACTTATTACTGTAAATTGTTTAGCCCAGCTACAGTGAGTGACAGCTGAGATGTGACACAGTCGATGTGGTTTCCCAGTAAAGGGCCATAGGCTATGTTGGATTTTGTGTAGAAGGTATGCCAGGGCTATATCACATCGTAATATACGGAGTCCTAGGCTGTGACCACTGTCATGTTTTGTACATTAGTGAATTATTAGCTTTTATTTGTATGTAAGGGAAGAGCACCTGCCTAGGCATTAATAGATATTGAAATCCATAGCTCTCAGGTTTGAATAATACTAAGGCTCCCTTCCCCTCTGCTTTCCAGCCTAATAAGACTTTAATCTAAAATAGGTTTTCAAAAAATTATACCCAACAATAGTGAAAGACACGTAAGCTAAACTGACATTCAGAATACACAGTAATTGCTCAGGGGTATGCACTATGCTTGTAACTGATTAATCGCAAGCTTTGAATACTATTTAGTTATTTCCCGTATATGAACAAAAAAGTGTCACTAATGTTTTTAATGATACTCATGTAGCAACTGCCATTGCCTAACAAATGAAACAGACAGACGTGAACACTGATAAAGACGTATCCCCTTCTCCTAAGCCAAATGGCACCTTTTCAAAGTCAGTATCTTAGCAAGAAAAAATGAGGTATGAATGAACCTATTTTCTACACATTTAGTACAGTAGGACAAGAATTGTGCTGCATGTCTGATTTTCATGATTGGACTCAAATTAAAATTTGCCCCATAGTTAGGATTTTAAAGGAGCCCAGTTCACAGTACTATGGATTAGCAATTCTACAATCGCCCTCAGCAGCTTTCAGGATTGAGCATGTGAGAAATTATACTGAGAATAAAGAAAACCACATTATTTCCAGTTAGAGAAAGAAGGTATTCTGTTATAGAAACAGAAAATGGGCTTAGAGGACAATGTAACTGACCAAAAGTCTTACATGGAAAAAATAATCAGAAAATGTCACAGAGTATTTACTGGAAATTAGTACCTCAATAATAGATCATACTATAAAGCTACTGTAATTTTAAAGTGTTAGTGATATACCCCTGGTTGAGTATGTTGAAGAGAGTAAAATATCTACTAAAGACACAAATTAATACGAGAATACAGTGCTTTCAAAAAATGGAATCTTACATCACTAGGGGAAACTAGTAAATGGCTAAGTCAACTGAGATCAAGATAAATAAGCTGTACTTTTATATAATTATTTATAATTGCTAAATCATACTTCTGGGAAATTATTCTAAAAATATACTGAACAAATTGGAAAAATTCCAAAGATTATGCATTTTAACATTGTAAATAACTTAAAGCTAGAAACAATAGAATAGGAATTTTAAAAAATAAATTATAGTACATGTATTTAATGGAATACTAAGTAGCCATTTAAATTTTTTTAAAGTTACTAATGTTTAAGAGGGAATAATTCCTGAGGAATATTGTTGAATGAATCGAGCAATTTACAGAACAATATGTATTACATGCTACAATCTGTATAAAACTACTGCTAAATTTTGGGGAGTCATTAAATGACCAGGATACAGGGACAGAAAGGAGGGTTTCACTATGTGCCATTATGGAGTGGTGTTCATGGAAAACACGTGTATTTTGAAGTTTGTGAATACTATCTGAATATGCAGCCTACCCCAAAATAAATATAGCTTAAAATCGGGAATTATAAAAATTTGAGAATAAATGAATTTGAGCATTGGTTCTACTATATTTGATTGGAGAGACTCAAGAGATATGCTACACACCAGACCATAACTTGGGGTTAGAGAAAGATTTTGGAACAATTGTGCATGAAATACTTTGCAGGAAGTCTGCCACATTGTGGGTCTTCAATAAATCTTTCCTTCCCATTTTTATGTTTGAATAGTGCTTCACAGTTCTTGACAGTACCTGCTTTCTAGACCTTTCCAGAAATGTGAGCTTGAATTCTTTTATGGAATACAAGATGATTTGAGGTTACACATGAGCTGCTTATGTGTGGTACAAAGAAATTAAACTAAATAGCATTCACTCAACACATTATTCTCTTCTCAGTATTTCTGATTACTATCAAATATTGCATTGGCACATTTTTAACATGTTTTTAGCACTTCCAATCTGCCTCAAATTCAGGACCCAGCTAGCACTTAATAACTACATTTTGTTGACTAGGTATGTCTATTTTACTCCTATATTAAAAAGAAGTCCTCTAAGCATAAAATCAATTTTTATATAAACTGACTTAAAATTTGGGGGCCAATTAAAATATTATATAATTTATAATAGTACTACGGGTAATTCAGTAGATGACAAAATATTTACAGAAGGGTACATAAATTTTTACAGAAAACTTTATTTTTAAAAAACGATACTTCTTGGAAAGAGTTCAAAAATACAGTGGCACTATGTGAAAGTATCACTACCAATTTCACTAACATGTGCAGGGAGGGAGAAAAGGGAAGCTAGGTGGGATGTAAAAGGAAGTAAACCGAGAGCTGTGTGCATGTATGTTATTATCACATTGGATCTCACCATGATGTACAATTGCAATGCACCAATAAAATAATTAAAAATAAAATAATTGTACTCCTTGCAGGGAGGTTTGGAGAGGGAAACAGACCCAATGATGTTGTGTGCATGTGGAAATGTAGCACTGTGAACCTCTCTGTGATGTATAATTACAATGTACCAATAAAAAATTAATTAAAAAGAAAGAAATGTACTTCTTACATGAAGGCTTTCTAAATGACTCATATGAAGTTATTTTTCTTTTCTATGAATTATTAAACTCATTGCATATACTTCTCATTTATTTAATGAATTTTATGTTTTCTGTGTTATCTTTTGACAATCATATTTTGGTATTATGTTTATTTACTCATCCAATAAGTATTTATTGAGGAACTTCTGTGATGGGCACTGTACCAGGGCTGAGCGTACAACAGCAAAGTTTTCACAACATTGAAAAATATGGCACTGATGCCCAAAACTTCTCAGAGGCTTTCTAAGATGCTATAAAACTAAACCTGTTCCTCTTGAGGTTTTGTAGGTCCAGAACCAGCAGACACCATAAAAGGAAAAAATCCTATTCCTGTAAGGTATTGGAGGTTCTATGAGTCCTATTCAAAATTAAAAACTGAAACTTGTTTAGGTTCCCTATGTACTACACGCCAGGGATCTTGCTTCTTTCCACTCTTCTAGAACTTTCTACTTTTGATTATGGAAACTTCTTTGTTAAGCCAGGAACCTTAAAGATACTTAAAGAGTTAATGAGGTCTCCCATGAAGTGGGAAAAAGGATATGACAACCTTAAACCTAAAGAAAAGATGCTTGGTTTATAGATGACTATGCCAGATAGGTAAAAACAGAAAAGATGAAAGATAGTGGTGGCATATAAACCTTACAGTAGTCAAATTATCAGTATTGATGAACAGGGTGATAGTAGTCAATATGCTAAATTGAATGCTGTGTTTTGGACTTTGTGCCATGAGGATTCTTCACAATGTTATATATATAAGCAAATAGCTTGGCTACCTGACTTCCAGTTTAAAATACTAATTAATGGATGGTCCAAGGGAAAGGTTAGGGGAAAACATTGTGGTGATATATCTAGGTTATTAAACAATACACTAACATGTCAATTTTTCATGTAGATGCCCACTGCAATTGTAATACCATTAAAAACAGAGATAAATGGCTTTGTTGACCAACAAACCAAAATAGCCAGGCTTGTAAAGATCGACCCAACAACTTGAATGACAGGCTTGGAATAGTGGGCACACCAAAAATGCAGGCACATAGAAGAAAAAAGCCATCTATAGATCCGCATGTTCCTGAGTCTGTGTCCTTCAGTGATGTTAACTTGTGACCTGACTGTAAAGAACCCACCACTATAGCTGAGACCAATTTTTCCCCATCTCCTTTAGATCTGTTAGGATGGGACTTTCGATTCCTGGCCAGGCAGGGCCAACACCCCTTGCTAGCTTGAAGAAGTTATAGAAGATAGACCTTTACCCTTCACCAACTCTTAAGATTAAGGGATCCAAGTCTCAGATGGGGGGAACGAAGTAGGATAGGAGAAATAAAATTAATAGGTAGAAAGGAGACAAACAAGAAGGACTACAACTTTAAATATAAAAACTCCAAGATGATCCTTATCTTCACCCTACAGGGTCTGTTTTTTCTTAAGCAAAGATCCCCAAAAGGTCCTCATCTTTAATTCTAAAGGCCTATCTCCCTATCTAAAGTTTCTGAGATGTTTGGTAAACAAAGGATCCATAAAGAATGTCTGATACTTGGTCAAGCCCAGGCCCCACCCAGCCACCCACCAATGGGATGCCAGGAACCTGAGAATTCTTTGGAAAACCCGATCTCCATCTCTCTGTGGGAATGGGTAGAAGACCCCTACCCATTCCCCATGGGTGCCTTCTATAAAAAAGAACGGTGAGACCCCAGAGGCGCCTCTCTCACTCCTGGGGTGGCCCACACTCTCCCTTGAACATGTATCCCCGATTTTCCTAAATAAACCTCTCTGTCTCTGAAAAAAATTAAAAAGAAAGAAAAAGAAAATTTTGGAAAATGACTTTGTGATATGCAGCATACTGGAGAGAAACGAAATCTCATTTAAAAACAATACTAAAGTCATATGCCATACGCAATTGTTATCAACTCTACTCGCCATGATCTGATTCTGATAGTTGCTCAGCATTGAGTCAATCTGTCTAATAAACTCATCATTGTAGAAATAAAATCCTCGGGGAATCTGCATTCTGGCTAAAAATACAGACTAAAATGATAAAGTGAATCACATATTTGTTTATATTTTTAAAAAGTATAGTAGTATAACAGGAATCAGAAATGTGAATGGAAAAGGGTAGGGTTGGATTTTAAATCTAATAAGTTGATCATTATTATCTAACTTGGAATAACACATTGTAGGTAGATAATGCAGACCTGTTTACCAGCAGATAGTATCATAGGATTGACTCCTTTGTATTGCTTGTTGATTGACAGCTTTGGGCTCATCCGTGACTATTTGTGATAATCATGTGAAAAATTATTACAGTTGATGCATGTTTCATTGAGGAACACCAGAATTCCTGTGTTTTGTAAGCTAACTTTGAGGAAATCTAAACCCATTCTGAAATCAGCCAGTAATCATTACTCAAAGAGGGGTCACCTAAGTTTCCACTAGAAATATATTTTGAACAGTTATATGAATGAAAGCAGTCTAAAAGACTTTAATTTCATCACAATTACCGTTTATTTTAAATTACACTTAGATAAAGAACAGTTTCTTCCAATATAAAAAAGGAGTAGACCATTTAATTTGAACTTTTTAATGGAATAAAATAATAGGCGAAATAAAGTATAGTTTTACAAATCTAGCTGTTAGCCATTAAAGTGAACAGATTTCTGTGGATACTATAACAGAATTTCATAACAAAGTTTTCAAATGTGGTAATATCTGTTGGATATTTCTATAGTGAATATTAGCATTTTGTCATCAAAAAAGCCATTGGCCATTGTATTTCCTTCAATTTTCAATATTTCTGAAAGTTCAATGAAAACTTTTTATCTGATATGACAGATATTTTCCCACAGCAGGGCAAAGCTTTGAGAAATCTGTGTGCATGATTAGACACCATAATTTTTCCCACACATCAGGTACAAATGATTAAATTATCTTCATGAATATGAGATTATGCATGTTAAATAAACAAATTTAAATGTGTATACAATTACCTGTAATCTGGAAATGAAGTGCATGATGTTCGTGAACTGTAATTATTTGCTCTTGCACATGGCGATATTTTGTGGGCTACCTTTGATGACTCTTACTAGAAACAGTCCATGAACTGCCACTACCCAGACTTGCCAGGTTTTAGGGTGAGATGGCAAGAGAACTTTCTTTGTTCTTAAAAAAATTCAAGATTTTGTAATCTAGTTTCTCTCAACACAAACTGCAGAGACCTGATTTTATGTGCAATTAAGAGAAATTTCACTCAATTATGGAAATCATATTAACCTAGAAAGCATGGTGGGGTTTTTCAAAATTCCCTGTCATTCTTTACCTCTCCCATAGTAAAGATTTTCTTTTAGTAATGTTTCTTTTAATACTAATATTTCAGCTCTTTTTTTTTCTGAGAGAAGTTTGTCTAGTGATAACATCATTTAAAATGTAATTGTTGTGCTCAAATATTTGTTTTATTTCCTGAAACTATTAAGTTTCACTAGAAGCTCATAGAAGCTTTTGTTTCATGGGCCATAAATAAACCCCCAATCCACTACTTCAGCACATTTCTAATTGTAATGCACTGTGTAATGTTATAGGCCATTATACAGATGTTTTCTGTTATTGTAAGGTGGCAGACAGTGACACTAAAATGTGTTCTTGCTTTAGAGAGAGAGTGTGAACTCAATCATGAGTCTTAATGTAATAGAATGTAATAGTGTCTTTCCATTTTAACTTGAGGAACCCAAATTTATTCTGCCATGTTTGCCCTTCAAGTAAACTGTTACATTTGAATTCTGGAGCACAGCAACTGAGAAAAAGGCATAGCCTGTTTATTTTTTTTCTTAATAAAATACCATTAAAAACATAAGGGCTTTTTTTCTGATTCATATTTCAATGGATATCTTTTCTTAAGAGATTTTACAACTGATACCAAGCATACTGTTCATAGGGAGAGGTTTTTTTGGTTATATTCCTTGGGTTATGATTAAGAAACACTACTGTCTTTGCCAATGTAAAAAAAAAAAAAGCTAGACTCTTGAGTTTGGTGCTATTATTTTTCCATATATAGTTGTGATCATCTTTATGAGGAATGGATGAACTCAAGTACAGATGGAGGCATCACCATTAAAAATGTACCATACACAATTTTGTTTCAAGACTAACATTTCTCTTAGGAAAGTTGCTAAGATCTGAATTTCCTGTCTATGGACCCAAGTGTTAGATGTTAATAACCCATTCTTTGAAGGCTAGGCAAAGAATCAGGCTTACTTTAAGGCCATGATAAACTGCATATTGACTTTCGGCCAAAATTAAAACATTCCAAAGAAAACTACATAGATAGCACTAGCAAGGCTAAGTCGACTTGGTGTGGCATTTTATAACTGTAACAACAATAATTTCATCATGATGGAGTTAGTAGGTTCCTGACATCACCCCGAGTACTTCAATGAATCCTCAAAACAACACGACTAAGGAGCTGCTAACAGTTGCTAAACACTCAACAAAGCGCCTTATTTTAATTATTTCCTTTAATTCTCAGAATGCATTTAAGATAGTACTATTAGAATTCTCATTGTACTGATGAGAAAACTTACTGGTCATGCAACTTGCCAAAGATTTGGGGGGTCACTGTCTATGGACACATAACAAATTGCCACAAACTTAGTGGTTATAACAGCAACCATTTAATAGTTCTCAGTTACGTAAATCACAAGTCTAAACATAGTGTGGCCGGGTTCTCTGCTTGGGGTCTCACAAGGCTAAAATCAGGTTGTCATTCAGACTAAGTGCTTCTCTGGAAGTTCCAAGTTCTGGAAGTCCAGGCTTCTTTAGGTTATTAGTAGAGTTCAGCTCCCTGTGACAGTAGGACCCATGTCACCATTTACTTGACTGTCAGCTGATGGCTGCTCTCAGCTCCTGGAGGCTGCTCACATCCCTTGCCATTTGGCCCTCTCCATCTTCAAAACCTGCAGTGAGCAATCTACTGCCTTTTGCTTAAAGTCAAATGTGCCATATAACATACTCTAATTCACAGTCTTGGGGATTATATACATGCTGTACAAAAGTAGTGAATAGTCTTGAAGAACATCTTAGAATGTTGCCTACCACAATTTGCAATTAGCACAATTTGCAATTAGCACAATTTGAAATTAGCAGGCACGTCAAAGAAATGTCAGTTGTCAAAGTTCTATTTTAACATTTCTCAACATAGATCAGGCTAGAATAGGAACCTCTAGGTTCTCCAGAATTGGCTCAAAGCATAAAAGAGATTTTCTATTCACCCCAAGCAGCTCTGCTTTTAACGCCACTTTTCCATGTTGAGTTTATTGATAAGATTTCATTAGAAGAAAAGCTTAATAGTTAATAATTTTGAAAATATATTGGATATTACAATCTCTTCCTGTACTAATATTGTGTGAATTTTAGTATTGACACACTTTGTGTATGTATACAGAAAGGTATAGGTTAATTTTTGAGAAATAATTGACATAGTGGCGTGGGAAGCTTTTACAAGTAGTTTGATCAATTCTGACAAAATCATAATACCCATATAACCTAAAGCCCTATTAAGATAAACAGTATTTTTATTGCTCCAAAAATTTCCTCTAAACCTCTTCAGTCTATCTTTTCACTCCTATCAGCAATACATGCTCTAATTTCTATCATCATTTTAGCTTTTTCTATCCTAAAACTTCACATAAATGGAATTATGAAGTGTGTGTACTTTTGTGTCTTATTTCTTTGGTTCTGCATGTTTTTGAGTTTCATTATGTTGTTGCATGTGTCTATAATTGACATTTTTATTGCTAAGTAGAATTTCATTGCATGGTATGCTAAAGTGTTTACCCATTATCCCACTGATGGATATTTTGGCTGTATTATCAGTTTGGGGCTCCCATGAAGAAAGTGGCTATGGATACTTGTGCACACATCTTTTTGTGGTCATATGTTTCATTCGGCTTGAGTAAATACCTCTAGGTGAAAGTTCATCTTCAGGTAGGTGAATGCTCACTTGTATAACAAACTACCAAAGAGTTCTCCAAAAGAATTAATGTCACTTTATACCCCACTAGCAGTTCATGACAGTTCCAGTCCCTCCACATCCTTGCCTAACTTGCTATGGTCAGTCTTAAATTTTAGTCATTCTGGTGGGTATGCAGTGATATCTCATTATGGTTTTAACTTCTATTTTTCTGATGACTAAAGAAAAGATATACATTTCCATGGGCTTATTGGCCATTTCTCTACCTTTCCTTGTGAGAATCCATTTAAGTATCTTTTTTTTCCTTTAATGTATAGTACTGATACAAAAAAAGCCTAAAAATCACACCTATTTATGGTGTACCATGCAATGTTTTGGTACACGTATGCATTGTGTAATATTTAAATCATGTAAACATAACTATGTTTGCTATCATTTTTTTTATAATGAATCTTTTCAAGTTTACTATTTGTGAGATGGGGAAACAGATGTCTCCATTATTCATCAGTGCTGTGGGAAAGTTATTTCTTAAAATACAATTTTACACAATTAAGATGAGATTCTTTTTCCCAAAGATCATCCAGCCAGTGTGCCCGAGGCTGATGGGAGAAATGATCTTCTACCTCTTACCATGACTTTTACGCAGGTATTTAAAAAATAATTATATTATTTCTGAAGTGTGCCCATCTTCTGGCCAAACTTCAAGCCAAATAAATTGAGAATACATCTGCTTGAACTTTCCAGATAAGATAAACCACGCTTACATTGTTTCTCACTGTGAGCCTTTGATTTTTACCATGAATAGCAGACACCTATGTTTTACTTAACTTCAAATCTATCCTCTCCAACAATAACAAGGCCCTTGTAGGTAAGTTCTTTATCTTTAACCTTTTCTCTACTGGCTTCTTCCCATCGCTATTTACATATGTATAAGTCTCTGTCATCTGAAAAAAAAAAACTCACTGAAATGCCATTGATCCATGAGGAATTTTCAGCCAACTGTTGTCTTTTGCTTCCCTTTCAAAGTACAGCATTTTTGTATGTTTTATTTGTAGTCTTCTATAACTCTGTACACACTCATCAATTCATTGTCCTCTGCTTGTTGAATACATTATGCAATATTAACTATTTTATACACTTTCATTGATGCTTTATAATTATACATCATAGTGAGGTTAAAGGTGTATGTATGTAAACATACGTGCACACAGTACTTGGTGTATTTCCTTCTGCATCCCACCCTGTTTCCCCTTTCTCCCTCCCCATACATGTTAGTGAGATTGGTAATAATACTTCCATATATGGACATAGCATTATTTAAACTGTTTTCTTCCTCAATTCTCTCTTTTATTCTCCCCAACTCCCTCCCCCAATCCCATTCCACTATTGGACTCTCTCCTCATTTATCTAAAGTCCCTTGTGTTTCTTATTTTCTCTCTAGCTTCCACATATGAGAGAAAACATATGACCTTTGACTTTCTGAGACTGGCTGATCTTACTTTGCCTAATATTCTCTAGTTCCATCCATTTTCCTGCAAATAACAATTTTGTTCTTCCTACTAGCCGAGTAAAATTTCATTGTGTGTACCTACCACATTTTCTATATTATAAAGCATAATAAATGCTCATGAGGATTTGGGGAAATAGCAACTCATATATAGTGTTGGGGGGATTATAAATTAGTACAACCACTATGGACATCATCATGGGATTTCTTCAAAAGACTAGGAATGGAACCACCATATGACCCAGTTATACCAATCCTTGATATCTTTCCAAAAAATTAAATTCAGAACACTATAGTGATACATGCATACCCATGTTTATAGCAGCACAATTCACAATAGTCAAATTATGAAACAAACCCAAGTGTCCATCAACAGAAACAATATTAACCATTTTTACCAAGATCATTCTAGGTAAATCCAGTGTTTCTTTCCCAATCTTTTCTTCATGGTTTGTTGTTGTTCAATCTTCTCTTCCTCTGGGCCTGAGAGTCTGTGTTCTCTTGATTCCCATCATATGTTTGGCTGTAGCTATGCCTTCTTCATCATCACCTCTATTTCCTCTAATTAAATACTAATGTTCCTTTAAGTTCTATCTTAACCAGTTCCATGGACGATATTATTGTCTCTCAGAGCTTCAGTTTCCATCTTCACGGTACTTTCAAATATTTTTTTCCTATCGTATAAGTCATTCCCATATCAAACTTGAAATCCCTGCACAACATTTACACTTACAAGTTTATAACTTCCTTAAGCTTTTCATATTCAAAACTAAGCCCATCATGATGACTACCACTTCTCTTCTCTCCTCTGTTCCAATGAATGTTATAATCACCCTCCCAGCTACCTAAATCAGAATCCTGGGCATAACACACTACTCATTCTTTTCCTTCCTAGCTAATAAATACAACACTCAGAGCTTCCCTGTTCAACATGCCATCCCTAATGCTAGGCACAGTGTATGGCATCTAAATAAATGTTGAAGGAATACAAGATTCAATGAATATATTTATTAAAAATTCCTTAGCAAAACATTTTTAAAGCCAAACCAAAACAAAATACCTTCATGCTTTTCACTGTGACTCTCTGGTTTTATTACCTCCACATAGCCCAATATGGTAAACTATATAGACCCTTATGGTTTTTCCAAATGGATCATGTTCTCTGCTGCCTCTATGCCTTTGAATATCTCAGTCCCTCTCTCAAGAATATTTCCAAATAGCTCTTCGTACAGATTGCTGAGCTTAGACTTCAACTCTTCTAGTACCTGTTTTTTCCCCAAAATTCTCTTATACGTTATCCTATGGACTTCCTGTGGGACTATTTCTCTTTTATAACACTTTTCACTTCTATACCAATAGTAGTCTTCTCCTCAAAGCTAGAGGAGATATTTTGGTGTATCTTTTGATCAAATATCTAATTAGGAAGCTAGCAAATATTAAGAACCAATTACTGCTTAGTGAATGAAAGAAGAAAAAGGACTCCTATGCTGGGCCATTGACCTGATGGAGGGGAAGAAAGAAAGCTTCCTTATGAATCTAGATGCCTAGGTGAAAAAAATTCTCAGGTCAAATTCAATCTAGCAAGAATTAAATATTAACTACCTTTACATTGCATGTTTACAAGGGGTGAATTTTGTTGAATTGTTTATTCATAGTCAATGAAAAGGAATTATTTATATGTAAATAATCATAACTCCTGAGAAATCTTACCTGATCTGAATTCACCAAGTAAGCCTTGCTAACTTCAGTCCCCAGGTAGAAATCATACTGCCAGTTGTATCTGCATTAGATGAAATGGAAGGAAGGAAGCTCCATTTATTCAACTACTTGCTTGTTCCTCAGTGAACTTAATGTCCTCCAATTTGGGGTAGGGGGTGTAGCATAATTTGGTGTCATTTTTAAATATTTCAACATTTCTAATTTTTCACATAATATTTTAACAATTATTGAATGCCCTAAAACAAAAGTAAAATGCATGTAATAAGATATTCTGCATATTTTTCTGAATGTCACAACTAATAGATGCTTCATGACTCAAAAAATAATTATTACACAGAATCTTAGAAAAATAGAAGAGAAACAAGTCTGCAATAACATTTCGATTTTTTTAGGTAAAGGGATTTTGTTACTGTGCTTCCTACAAGTAGTTGATGCATCTCTGTCATGATTGATTTCATTTAATAGCTATATCTTGTTTTAAATTTATTACACCACCCATTTTTAGATTTTTAATAGTCCAAAATTTAAAAAAAGAAAAAGAACAAATGAATTGCTTGTGATGTCCTTACATACAAGTCCGAGAGTCATTAAATAGTTGCCACTCTCTCCTCCCCATCATCAATTACCCCACTCTGAATTTACTTACTCTACTCGCTATAATGAACCCCCAGAGCACGGTTCATTGCAGGAAAAAGTACACATTCTTCACTTGCGGTCAGTGGGATGTGGTTAATTTGAAATCACTTAAACTATTATATCTGTCAAGGGCAGTTATTTTATTTTCAATTCACATCAGTATTTTAGTATGCATGTTGGTTTCTGAGCCAAACTGGCAGATATGTTTAGGATCGTTATGTTGCAGTGTTCACACTGTGGTTAGATACAGGCTACTATTGAAAGTTAATACCTGGGGCATTTCAAGATGGCAGATTAGAGGAAGCCAGCCCTCACCTGCTTCCATAGAAGATAGAACCACAACGTCTGGAGAACAGCTGCTTATCAGTGGGTGACTGTGGGCAAATGCTGAAGTTCAATAATGGAGAGACAGACTTGGAAAAATCCAGAGGCTTGGATAGCGAATCAGGGAGTGAAACAGAGTGCCCTAGTTCTGGTACCATGGCAGCGCAGCAGAAGGCTGGGGTAGAAGTGGAAGAGGGAGAGTCCCAGTGAGCACCATTTACACAGGAATTGGTGCCTTGAAGAAATAGTCTAAACAGACAACAGACCTAGGATCCACATAGCAAACTGGCTCTGGAGAAGGTCTCTGAACCTCTCAGCATATTCTCGTGATGCTGTAACGGGGATCATCTTGAGAAAGTCTTATCTGAGTTTTCATCTTTTTTAATATACTTTTTCTTGGTGCATTGTAGTTATACATCAAAATGAGGTTCAGAAAAATAGGAAGAGCACTTGATGGGTTTCCCTCCTCTCCATTCTGAGAATCAAAGACCCCCTCATTTTCCTGCCTCTTGGTCCCCATGGCAATCTTAGTACACTGATTCAGCAGGTGGCTACCTGAAAACCCAATTTGGCACCAGGTAGAGTTGCTGCTGATACAACCCTGTTGAGAATTTTATATGGTCAGTTTAGAATCAATGGTTCAGGAAGCCAACTGCAGGAATAGGGGGGAACAAAAAGTTGCATGTGGTTTCACATGATAGCTAAGTCACAGAACACCAGAACTATGGGTGGTGAATTGCAAAGGCCAGCCACCCCCACCCAGCATAGATAGCTGCAACACCAAAGTTTCTCCCTGGCTCGGAGGGCACAGAACAAAGGCTCCGCATCCTAGACACACTGCAGCATCAATGTGAACCCTGCCCAAGGAGCATCCAGTGCAGGGCACCAGAGGGCACCTGTGCCAGGTGAGTTTCACACTCTACACTACCTTGAGGACATGCTGCAATGTTGGCATCTGCTCTACTCTCAGAGTTTGTAGCCAAAATAACTTGAGAGTAAATCTTTGAGCTCTGTGTTCTGCCATAGCTAGTTCTGGTGAGCAGGGCAGCTGAGAGGTATTTCAACTGACTCTGGCCGAAACCCACTCCCACTGGTTGCCTGGCAAGCACAACAAAGGAGAGAAGGAAATGAATCACATACAGACTTCGCTCTCTCCCAGCCGTACACAGCCTAAGAAGACAGGAGGCAATCAGAATAGGTTAAGATCATCCACTTTTATCCTTCCAATGGAGCACCACAGCAGAGGAAAAATTTTTTGTTGTTGTTAATACATTGTTTTTATTGCTGGGTATTTTTTGTGTATATACATATAGATATAGATACATCTCTCTTTTCTTCTCTGTTTAATATAAATGTTTTATTTTTTCCTATTTTTTTTTACTTTTTTAACCTTTCTACTGTGCTTCTTTTTTCTCTTTTTAAAGTTTTCTTTCTTTTTTCACTTTTCTCCTTTTCATAATGTTTTTACTAATTTTGTTATTATTACCTTTTTAACTTTTTAATTTATTCTATCTTATTTTTGCCCTTCTCATTTACATTGGTGGTGGTGTGGTGGCTGTTACTGTTTTTATTTGGCTTTTACTTATTTCTTCATCTGTTTTTGTTGTTTTCTTCTTCCTATGCAGTGCTGAGGATCAAACCTGGCACCTTGAGCATACAGTGCGGGTGCTCTACTACTGAGCTGCATCCCCAGCTCTCCTCAGAGAAATTGCACCATACTCCAGCCATGACCTAGTCCTGCTTGAAATTTGGTAGATACTTCAAATTAAGAAATAGAAGAGATATAAATACATAATCATCAACCTGATTCCATGTAGGCATGTCCAGGGGGACCTGAAGACCCCACTCCTAGCTATCCACCCACCATGGGAATTGCAGAGATGAGTAACATAATGGTTGTGGACACCACATCTGTGAGAAACCATAGCATAGGTTCTACTATCACCTGCTCAAAACACACATTGCTGAAAAACTCAGGACTAGACACACAGGGCGCACCTCATATATTTTGCTATCTACACCAACTCTTCCTGAACAACCAGAGGCACCCCACTTTTGCAAGACCTACAGAGAATGAGTTCCCTTAGGTTCCAACATAGTATGCTTCCTGCCAAAATGTACTAATTACAATAAACAAAAGCAATGGGAAAATTACACTACAATGTCCAATTAGAATAAAAATCAACATTACACAATACAGGCACAAGTGCCCATGTTTTGATAGTAACCCTGAATGTAAATGGTCTTACAGGAGAATCCACAGGTTGTAGACCAGCTTCAGCAACTTAGTGAGAACCTCAGCAACTTAGCAAGACCCTATTTCAAAAAAAATTATATTAAATAATTAAAAAGGGCTGGTGGTGTAGCTCAGAGGTAAAATGTCTCTGGATTCAATCTCCATTACCAAAAAAATTACATTTAAACTTAAAAAAGTGTGAAAACTAAGAAAGATTGAAGAATTCTTCCACATTATATATTGGTGACAACTGAATGCAACATGAGATGCTGGACTGGCTCTTATGTTAGATAAAGGACATTAGTGGGGAAAACTCCTTAGAGGAGATAATATAATATATAAATGTTAATATCCTTATTTTGGTAATTATATTGTGTTTATCTTGAGAATGTCCTTAGATTTCGGAATTACTCATTGAGCTACCTGGAGATAAAGGGTTAACATATTTTCAGCTTTCAAACACATTAATTTTATTGTACATATTTAAGGTGTACAAAATGCTGTTTTGGTATACATATACATTGAAATTATCAATACAGTGAAGCATATTACTATACCTATCATCTTCTATAGTCAGCTTTTTTTATAATAAGAGTGCCTAAAATCTACACTCTTAGCAAACTTCCAACATAGAATATAATGTTTCTAACCATAGTTTTCACACTATACATCAGATCGCTAGATTTATTTGTTCTCCATAACTATAAGTTTATATATTTTGACCTACTTCTCCCTATTTCCATTGTATAAGAAAATGATCTATCCAATTGGTCTACATGCCTATTTATTTATTGAGAGAAGGAATGATAAAAAATGCAGCAGACTAATAATATTTGGGGAAATTGGTTAAGGAAAAATAGTAATTATCCTTTGTACTTTTACAAGTTTTTTCTAAATCAAATTATTTCACAATAAAACATTTGAAATGTTTTGCAAAAATAAAATAAATAAATGGTCTTAATTCTCCAATTAAAAGGTTCAGACTGGCTGACTGGATTAAAAGAAATACCCAGCAATAGTTTGCCTGCAGAAAAACTCACTGCATCACTAAAGACATACACAGATTGAAAGTGCAAGAATGGAAAATGATATTGCAAACAAAAATAATCCAAAATCAAGCAGGAGTAGCTGTACTCATAACTGACATTACAGACTTTAAGCCAAAATCAGCTGGAAGAAACAAAGAAGGTCACTATATATTGAGGAAGGGAAAATATATCAAAAAGATATAAGTATTCATGCACAACCATCAGAATTTTCTACATATAGATTTTTATCCTCTACCAACAGGGATAATTTGATTTCTTCCCTTCCTAATTGTATCCCCTTTATTTCTTTTTCTTCTTTTTTTTTTTTTTTTGGTACCGGGGATTGAACGCAGGGGTGTTCTACCTCCGCGCTATGCCCCCGGCCCTATTTTTTTTATGCTTTATTTTTTGAAACCGGGTCTCACGAAGTTGCGGAGGGCCTCGCTAGGTAGAGAGAGAGAGAGACAGAGACAGACAGACAGACAGACAGAGGAGAGAGGAGAGAGAGAGAGAGACATAGAGACAGAGAGACAGAGAGACAGAGATCGATCGCGCGCGCATGCGCGCTGAGGCTGGCCGCGAACCCGGATCCTCAGGTCTCCACCTCCCAAAGTACTGGGATTACAAGCGTGCGCCACCACGCCCGGCCCTTTATTTCTTTTTCTTACCTTATTGCTTTGGCTAGTACTTTCCAGTACTGTAGGAGTATATTGCATAAGAGTGGTGAGAGTGGATGCCCTTTTTTTTGGTTCCTGATCTTTGAGGAAGTACTTTCGGTTTTGCTTTATTCAGTATTATTTTGGTTATGGGTTTGTCATATATAGCCTTTATGTTTAGGCAGGGTCTTTCTATAGCTAATTTATTTAGGACTTTTTCATGAAGGGATGTTAAATTTTATCAAAACCTTTTTTGTATCTATTAAGATGATCTTGTAATTTTTTATCTTTGATTCTATTTATGTACTGCAATTATGTTTATTGATTTGTGTATGTTGGACCATCCTTGCATACCTGGAATGAAACCAAATTGATCATAGAATATGATCTTTTTAATGTGCTGTTTAATTCAACTTGCAAATATTTTATTGAGTATTTTTTGCATGTATATTTGTTAAGGATATTGCTCTATAGTTTCCCTTTTTGTTGTAACTTTTTCAGGTTTTAGTAGCAGGGTAAAACTGGAATTGTAGAGTGAATTTGAAAGAGTTCTTTCCCTTTCTATTTTGTGTATATATACATAATTGAATAGTGTTCACCCATAAAGAAAAATGAAATTATGTCATTTGCAGGAAAGTGATTGAAACTGGAGGGCATCATATTAAACAAAATAATCCAGACACAGGAATACAAGTGTCATATGCTTTGCTCATATGTGGAAATTTTTTAAAAATCCTGAAAGTAGAAGCAGGACTGATATGAAGGGATCTGGTCGGAGGAGAAGAGATGACAGGTCAAGAGAGGGCAGAATGGAGGGTGGACATTATCAAAGCACAATACATGCACATATGAAAGCACCAAAATGAAAGCTATTAACTTTTATAATTAATATGTCAATAATTGCATTAAAAAGAGAGTTAATAGCTGCCCATTAAAATTGACTGTCAAAGATATCACACTTAATATAACCAATAATGTACAGATAAGAAAGTCGTGCTCAAGTAGAGATTATGTGTCTTGGCTCCTATGGTATGGGAGAGGCATTCAGTTATGAAAAATGTTTCAGAAAATTGTACTTTGTGTATGCATGTGTATATATGAGAGAAAGAAAAAGAGAGAGAGAAAGATTTGAGGTACTTTAAAAGAATATTTTTTCAATGGTGACTATTAGATTGGAAAATATGATCTAGATTAAACTTGTGAAAAGTAAAATTAAGAATGCCAAAACACTAGCTTAATGTATCCCATTAATAAATAGCCATGTGTTAATAAAATAATAAAATGTACATGAGCATGTGGGAAATGTCCTACCATAATAACTTGCAGACTGTATTGGTAAATAGTATTTTCAGCATGTGTATCCAGGCTTTCATCATTTTACAATACTGCCAACAATACTGAGCCTTTAAAAAAGTCAACAGGCATATATTATTTTTGGAATTTCTATGAGGTGATACTAATTAACAATACCTTGGTAGCAAAAATAAAAAAATTCAAAACAAGAGCAATAAGAAATGATGAAGCCAAAATTTCTACTTCCTCAAATAGGAGGAATTTTATGCTCTGGAATAGTGCTTTGAAATTACAACGTTTTATTAAAGTTGTAGTCCAAAAAAAAAATAAAGCATCACCATTATTCACAAACACCTAGAAAATTGTAGCCTTTGAACATATGTGCAAAACTGGCAGTCACACAAAATAATGACAAAGCACAGCCCAAGAAGGCCCAAAAATGTACATATAGAAGCAATGATCAAGGAACTTTTTGACCATGGCAGAAACTTGATAAGCTGTGGCTTTGAAAGACTACATAATACCACACCAAGGATGAGAGAGTAAGGAAGTATTGCTGGTAGAAAGTCCGAGACCGTTGTTACCTGGCTAGTGTGGGTAAGTATCCTTCACAGAATATGTTACTATCCTTTAGCTAAAGGGTGGGAGAAGCAATTCCAATTTTGCTTTTTTTTTTTTTGTGGTACGGGGGATTGAACGCAGGGGCGTTTTTAGACTTTATTTTGAAACCCGGTCTCACGAAGTTGCGGAGAGCCTCACTAAGGAGAGAGAGAGACAGAGACAGAGAGAGAGACACAGAGAGAGCTGAGGCTGGCCGCGAACCCGGATCCTCCAGTCTCCGCCTCCCAAAGTACTGGGATTACAAACGTGCGCCACCACGCCCGGCTCAATTTTGCTTTTTTTGAACATCTTTTCTAGCTTTTTTGCAGATTAAATTCCAATGGCTAGTTGAAAAGCATATGTTTATGAAAGAGAAAAAGGTTGAAAGATAAACACTTTGTAAACTCTTTGACCGACAGTCAATGATAGAGTGGCTAGGTTAAAAGTTGTTAAGTTAAAAAAATGTCTTATGTAATTTTGAAGTCAACACAATCATATTACTAAAGGATATTTTAAGCCAGACGTGGTGGTGTATGCTTGTAATCCAAGTACTTAGGAGGCTGAGACCGGAGGATCTGGGTTTGCGGCCAGCCTCAACTACTTAGTGAGGCCCTCTGTAACTTAGTGAGACCCTGTTTCAAAATAAAAAATTGGGGTGAGGGTGGAGCTCAGAGGTAGAATGCCTCTGGGTTCAATCCCCAGTACCAGAAAAAAAAGGATATTATAGTAAAATTTGATAAACAAGATTAAACTTTTAAAGTTCTTTTTGCATTTGGTATGTTTTTTCACTATGATATTATGCATGTGATTGTGGGACACATTTATTTATTTATTTATTTTTAATTTATTTTTTATGTTTTTATTGGTGCATTGTAGTCTCACATCACAATGAGTATCAGTTTGGTGTTAACATACATGCACACAGCTCTTGGTGTCCCTCCCCCCCGCCTCCCCCCCACATGTAGCACTGAGAATGATGTTGGTATAATCTCATATATACACATTGTTTATGACAGTAATTCCATAGATTCACTTCTTTCTTAC
>PVJS01005996.1:45784-61875 GCA_004027185.1 Glis glis | reverse complement strand
CAATCCCCGGTACCGCAAAAAAAAAAAAAAAGAAGAAAGTCTGACAATGAAGGCAAAACACAGGTCAAGGACAAAAAGTTGCACATTCGGCCAAGTCACATCACCTACGAAACGAAGACAGACAAGACTTCAAGGTGCGTGTCCAAATGTCACCTCGCACCCTCCATCCCCCACGCTGGTTCATGTTAAATGTTGGCCACATCTGCATATGCGTGGTCTGGTTCACTCATTCAACCTGCTTACCAGCGGAGGTCCTCGGCACTGACCCTAACTAAACATTTTCTCACCCTGGGAGACTTGCCATGGCCATTTGATCACAGGCAATTATGTTTCTGGACAAGTCCTAAAGAAGTTTGAAAATGTCTGCACAATGGCGCTCTCTCTAGTAAACATGGGCTGATGTTTACAGAGTTTTGTGGAAGGAAGAAATGCTTTTTTTTTCCCCCTTTTTAGCTGATGGTAGTTGTTTCAGGACATGAGCAACTTCCATTGGTGAGAGTGATTTATTACGTATTTCCTGGGGAAAGCAATTTTCTCTCAAGCGTGAACATTTAGACAGAGGCATCCAAATAAAGTCACTAATTTTTTGCCTCCGTAACTGAGGAAGAGAAATTTAGATTTATCTACTTCTCCCTTCCCCTCAGGAATGAGCAGTGATGTGTTCTCCAAAGCCACAAGGCCAGAGGACCCTGGCTCCCTCCCAGCCTGGGGATACTAGAGAATCACCAGCCAAGGTGATGGTCTCTGTAGACACAAACTAGCACACATTCATCAGTGACTTTTGGAAATTCATTGCAATAAAAGCAAAATGGCACAACTGTTTATATGGGAGAAGGCCTGGATATGCCTAGCGCTACCTCCCTCTGGACCCTGTCATCTCCCACATCCCAGGGATGACTACAAAGCGGTGCTGTGTTCTGTAATGGTTTTACTAAAGACTGGCACGGGACTCTCCATACTTTCTAGATCTTCTTTTCTCACTACCATCCCTCCCTGGGCAATTTCTTCTTTTCTTTTCTTTTCCTTTTTGTTGTGTTACCGGGGATTGAACTCAGGGGTGTTCTACATCTGAGCTACACCCCCAGATCTATTTTATTTTATTTTTTATTTTGAAACAGGGTCTGGCTAAGTTGCTGAGTGGCTAAGATGCTGAGACTGGTCTCGAACCTGCGATCCTCCGTTCTCAGCCTCCCAAGTACTAGAATTACAGATGTGCGCCACCACACCCAGTTCCCTAGGCAATTTCATCTACTCCCATTGCTTTTTTAAATCACTTATAGGGAGATGATTGACAAATGTATATCTATATGTATACCTCTCCAGTGGGCACCAACCCATACAGCAACCACCTTCGCAGACAGCTCCTCTTGGACACTCAGACTCCACACAAAGCCTGAGCTCGTCATCCTTCCTTTCAACCCTGTTCATTCTAGTGTGTCACATGTCCCAGTGATGGGCCCCATGATGCTCTCAGTTTCACAAAGCAGAATCCCTGTTCCTCTCTCTCTTTCGGCCCAAGGTGTTCAATTAGTCTCCAGTCCCCGCAGCCCTCTTACATACTCCTGGAGAATTGGGGTTTACTTCCCTTCATCTCCACCTCTGCTGCCACCCAGCGGATCTTCCTGCTCCACCCCCAGTCTTTTTTTTTTTTTTATCTAATTCCTTATCCCTATCTCTGCACTGCTGCCGTAGGGAATATCCTAAAAAGCGTGTCTGATCATACTACTACTCCCTTTAAAAACATCTCAAATGGATATCCATTCACCTAAGGAGAAAGGCCAAATGCCTTGATCTACATTATGACACTTCCTGAGCCAGGGCCCTGTTACCTCTCCAGTTGGCACTTCTACAACCTCCTCTCTACATAAAAACCCAGACATATGAAAGTGCTTAGCTTCCTGCCTCTCTGCCTTTAAACACACTGTTCCCTCTGCCTACAATGGTTTCTGTCTTCTTCCTCAACTCAAGTGTACTATCAGATGACAGGCTCTGGGCTCGGGCATAGGGTGAGGGCTGCTTACATTTGGCACCATGGATACTGCTCTCTTGCCTTGCCCTGGTTCCAGCCCTACATATACTTTATATCACTTTTTTCTTCTGCAATCCTTAAGCTATAGTTTGGATTTAAAACATCCCCAGACCTCATGCCCTGGAGACAACTGTGTTGGAGGTGGAGCTTGATTGCCAAGGAAGAGTTCCTGGGGCCTGGTGGGTACAGTGTGTCTGTCCTGGGCCATGCCCAGCTGCAACACCTGGCTCTGACCCCCTCTCTTTGTCCCCTTTGCTCTCTGCTCCCTGCCAGGATACCCTAAGGATTTCCAGCCCTGGCTGCTGCTCAGAACTAGCGTAAAATGGAATATGTAATATATATGGACTGAAGTCTCCATATCTGTGGGCAAATAGAACCTTTCTTCTTCTAAGTTCTGCATGTCAGGTGTTTGGATCACAGCGGTGAGAATGTTGTCTGAGACGTGCTATTATTTTCTTTCCCCCGAATGAGTCGGGCACCCCTCCCATGTCTTTCATGTGTACACAGTATTCGACCCTATCATAGCATTTATTCTGCCGTATTATAGTTGGCATTTTACTTGTCTTCCCCATAAGTTCTTTGAGAGCAGGAACCTCCTATTAACCATATTTATCACGGTACTTGATATATAGCCAGCAGTTAACATGCAGTGCCTAAGGGAATAAACGAACGAGTGTATTTGCAGCCCTGAATGACCACAGTGACATACCTGGAAAATCAAAGGAGGTTTGACCTGAGAGGAACCCCACAAATCTTCATGTCAAACCCCTCATTTTACAAATGAAGAAATTGAGGTCAAGAGGGTCAAGTCAAGGCTGTTTCTCAGAATTACATAAGCTGGCAAGGCATCCTGGTATCTTATTTTTAGCAGATATCAGTTGCCAGTATAATGAAACATAAGCTTCTCACCAGTGATATTTAATATTCAAGCCAAATAATGCAATATGTCAATCAAAATTATTCTATAACTACTTATAAAATAAATCATGTTTTCATAAGGTGCTTTTCTTAAGTTCATATGTTAGCCTCCCCCACTACATACTCACATTTCACAGTTGGGAACAACAGGGAAAATGCCAGAAAGAATAAGTAGAGGTGCAACTGGAAGGAAGAGACTATGTAGCTAAGCGAGACCTTTCCCCAACTTCTGGGAAGGAGGGAGCAGAGAGCACAGGCCAGACTCCAGCCACTTCTCCAATGGAAAATTCTTAGAGCCCTGACTACTGTAAGAGTGTCACTCATAGTCAAAGGATTTTCATGAGTATGCAGTCAGGCATGGAGTTGCTTACAGGCAGAACTTACTTTTTTATGTGAAACTATGAGTATTCTATGAAGAAATCAAATCTTTCATATTTGGAACCCTCAAACAAAAGTACTTAATGATATTAATGATATCAAATATTTAATAAATAATTCATTAGGCTTTTAAATTTAATTTATTAAACTCCCAAATCAAATTTAAATCTATTGGTTTCATTTTCATAAAGGATAGTGGTAAGAATGGGGAAAGAAATACCTGGAAATACTTTTTCCTAATTTTTTTTTTTTTTTTTGCGGTACTGGGGATTGAACCCAGGGACATTCTACCTCTGAGCTATACCCCCAGCCCTATTTTTTATTCTTTACCTTGAAACAGGGTCTCACTAAGTTGCAGAGGGCCTCACTACTAGCTGAGGCTGGCGGTGCACCTGCGATCTTCCTGTCTCAGCCTCCCAGTACTGGGATTACAAGCGCACGCCACCCCGCCCGGCTATTTTTTCCTAAATTAAACATTATTTTGACTACTTGTTATATGACTCAGAGAAAAACACAGCTAGCAGATTATCTCGGTGCCAGATTCTCCCCTTACAGAAATGTGAAACAATCAAGGAACTCAGGAGGTTCCTATCCCCTGAGGATCCTACTGTCTCATTTCTTGCTCCAGCCTTGAGTCTCGTGAAGAGACTTGAAACCGTGGAGTGCTGGTAAATTTTTGTGTTGTGGCATAATTTTGCTGAATCCCAGTCCTATTCGGCTTTTTTCATAATCCTTTTATTTTTATTTGACAAATAATAGTCGTATAGGTGTATGGGGTACAGTGTGATGTTTTGATAGATGTACTAACAACTAGCTTGAAGGGAAAAGTGCAATGATTCATAGCATTTGCCAATTTCTGTGGTATAAATGCTCCCACTATGGCCAATGACAAATTACCAGGTGAAAGCAGCATTTGGGAAAAGATGTGCACAATCAGGGTCCAGAGGCAATACAAGTCAGCCCCACCACAGCTACCTGAAACCCTGGGGCTGCCTGATCCTAAAGAGAAATGTAGCTAGCTCTTGCCAGAGCAGGCCTTCAGGCCTTCCTGGTTTCTCCTCCAAATGGCCCTGTATTAGTCATGATTAGCTAGGTAATGCTGCATAACGAATTAGCCCTGAGATCTCTATGACTTAAAACAACAGAGGTTTATGTCTCGTTCACAGTGAATGTCCAGCATCGGTCCATGGGGGAGGGTGCTCTGCTTATGAAAGTTACTCAAAGTCCCAGACTGGTGAGTAGCTGGAAAGTGCTGGTGGCAGAGAAGTGGAACGTGCAGATTTGCACATGGGCTTTTTACCATCTCAGCTCATGTTTTGTTGGTCAGAACTAGCCCCATGACCCCACCTGAGTGCAACGAGCTTGGCAAATGTAAGCAAGCAGATGAGATCTTTGGTGAGTACTGTAATGACCCACTTACAGCATTGAAATAGTTAAAGTTTAAACTGCTTGCTGCAGGCTCTGGTTAACAAGACAAAATGTCCTTATCGGGCTCACTCCCTGACCTAGACATCTGTTGGGAAAGCAAGATTAATGGTTATTGTGGTTACTATTACAAGGACAGCGAATGTCTAACCAGTCTGTGATGGTCAACTGTATCTATAACCAATCCTGGTAAAGGTCAGGCAAACCCACGTGGAACTGTCCAATGAGCAAAGGGAAACTGAGGCTCTTTGTTTGAAAATTATAAAAACTGAAGTAGAGATGTGCCCGGGGTACCCGTACTGAACTGAGTGCCAGTTTATGTCGGGCACCCAAGCTTAAGCTTGAATAAAGGCTCTTCTGCGGTTGCATACGGCTTGGTCTCCTGGTGGTCTCTCCGGGACAAAGGATCAGAGCATAACAGTACCAACGGTCTCCATTATACGTATGGTGACTGCAGCAGGCACCGTGCCTCTTGAACATGGCATATTCGGGGGATCCAGTAGTGATAAGTGGAAGGAGAAGGCCTGACTCTGAATGCTATGGAAAATTGGAAGCTCACGACTTCAAACAATATTTTTAATTTTTTAACATGCTTTTATTGGTGCATTGGAATTATACATCATGTTGAGGTTTAGTGTGATAGAAACACACACATGCACAGCACCCAGGGTGTTTCCTTCTGGGTCCCACTTGCTCTCTCCTCCCCATTCATCATATTGAAATTGGTATTGATAGCTTCATATATGTACGTAGGATTGTTTGAACAGTTTCCTTCATCAAGTCTCCCTTTTCCCTTCCCGGCCTTCCTCCCCAAAGTCCCTTCCACTATTCTACTGGCCTCTCTCCTCATTTATCTGAAGTCTCTTTTGTTTCCCCATTTGTCCCTAGCTTCCACATGTGAGAGAAAATATAGGATCCTTGACTTTCTGAGACTGGCTGATCTCACTTAGCATAATATTTTCTAGTTCCAGCCGGGCGTGGTGGCGCACGCTTGTAATCCCAGTACTTGGGAGGCAGAGACCGGAGGATCCGGGTTTGCGGCCAGCCTCGGCTACTTAGTGAAGCCCTCTGCAACTTCGTGAGACCCAGTTTCAAAATAAAGTATAAAAAATAGGACCAGGGGTGTAGCTTGGAGGTAGAATGCCCCTGGGTTCAATCCCCGGTACCGCAAAAAAAAAAAAAAAAAAAAAAGATTCTCTAGTTCCATCCATTTTCCTGTAAATGAGATAATTTTGTTCTTCATGTCTGAGTAAAATTCCACTGTGTATATATAGACCACAGTTTCTTTGTCCATTTATCTACTGACAGACACCTAGGGAGTTCCATAGTTTGGCTATTCTGAATTGTGCTGCTGTAAACATGGATATGCATGTATTACTAGAATATTCTGAATTCAATTCCTTTGGAAAGATACCCAAAAGTGGTATAGCTGGGTCATATGGTGGTTCCATTCCCAATCTTCCAAGCAACCTTCACACTGATCTCCATAGTGACTGCGCTAATTTATAATCCCACCAACAGTGTATAAGAGTTACTATATCCCCACATCCTCAGCAGAATTTATTATTGTTTGTATTCTTTGATGGTTACCATTCTAATGGATTAGATAGAATCTCAGTGTAGTTTTGATTCGCATTTTCCTGATTGCTAATGTTGTTGCACACTTTTTCATACATTTATTGGCTCTGTATTTCTTCCTTTGAGAAGTGTCTATTCAGTTCAATTGCCCATTTTTTAATTGGGTTATTTGTTTCTTTAATGTTTTTTTAAGTTCTTTGTATATTCTAGATATTAGATCTCTATTAGAGGAATAGCTGTCAAAGATTTTCTCCCCTTCTGTGGGCTCTTTTAATGTTAATAAATATTAATGTACTAATTCAATCATTCTTCCTTGACTAGAAAGGGAACTTCTAGCCACACAGAAATCCCAGGAAGGCTTGCTCTGATCCTCCTGCCACACTTGTGAGGTGCTGCAGTTGTTATGAGTTGGCTTGTCTACATAATAAACTGGCAATTTGAGGTTTCTCTACCGGAGTCTAAGTCCAGAGCCCCTTTCCAGGAAGATAGGGCATTCCAGGGAGGCGCGACTCCACAGAGTCCAAGGCTCTTTGAGATGGGGAAAGTCTGAGACCAGAGAAACTGCGGGCTTTCAGGGACTCTTGCCTCAGACCGCAGCCTTTCACTTCAATTCAACAGTTGTTCACTGTGCACCCAGTGAGGGCCAGGCATGGAGGCTCCTCTGGGGCTTGTACAGATGGGAGAGCATCAAGTTCTTCAGACTCTCCCCACTCCTTCCTGCATCTCTGGGCTGATTAGACACAGAATCACTTTAACCACTTTTACTCTGAAAGCAAATATACTAGTCTAAGATTAGGAAAACACACCAAGATAGGTATCTGAAGAATGCGATTTCAACCGTAACGTGGCCCTTCATTAATTGCTGAATGTGGTTGATGTCCTAGCGTCTCCATTTCCTTGTGTACAGATTGAAGAAGTCAGACTACAACTACGGTTTCACTCTTTCTGTAGCTGATGCTGGACACTGGGAATTGTGACTGGATCACAGTAGAAAGGAGATCAAATCATTGGAGTACAAAAATACATGCAGAGCCTATACTGGGTCCTCCACTTGTGAAGAAAGACACAGCTCCTACCAGAACACATCAGCTTGGCTCCTTGAACCAAAGGAAGGAGATCGTTTTATTGGCTACCTGCAGGGGTGGGCTGGGGTTTAGGAATATTAATTGGCTTTAGGTGCAGTTCAACCTGTGCCGACACTTTTAGTTAAGCATCCTTACCCTTAAGTGAAGCACCCTGGCTCTGAGGATGCACCTGGTACTGTTTGAGAGGATAAAGCGGCAAATCAGCATTTGGTAGCTGACAAACTGAGTTAAGATGGAACCTTTTAATGGCTGTCAGGCTGTGTGCATTTGCCCTTTGTCCCTACTATGCCCTAGAACCCAGGAATGATTTGCATAAGGGGAAAGAAGCAGCGATCCAAGACCCCATCCTGACTTCTTCTTTTTAAATATCTTTTTATTGGTGCATTGTAACGATACATCACAGTGAGGTTCAAAGTGATACAAACATTCATGCGCACAGCACTTGGTGTGTTTCCCTCGGATCCCACCCTGAGCCCCCTCCCCGTACATGTAAGTGAGATTGGTAGTGACACCTTCATACATGGGCATGGCATTGTTAGAACAGCTTCCTTCCTCAATCCTTTTTTCTCTCCCCACTTTCCTCCCCAATCGCCTTCCACTATTCTACTGGTCTCTCTCCTCACTTATCTGAAGTCCCTTTTGTTTCCTATTTTCTCTCTAGCTTCCACTTATTAGGGAAAACATACAGTCGATTTTCTGAGACTGGCTGATCTCAGCTAGCATGCTATTCTCTCGTTCCATCCTGCAAAGGGCACAATTTTTTTTTATGGATGATTAAAATTCTGTTGTGCATATAGATCACATTTTCTTTATCCATTCATCTGTTGACAGACACCTAGGTTGGTTCCATAATCTGGCTATTGCGAATTGTGCTGCTATAAACATGGATATACGTGTCCAGAGAAGATAAAATATTTTTCATGTACTAGGTTTTAGAGGATTTTTTTTTTTTTTGCGGTACCGGGGATTGAACCCAGGGGCGTTCTAGCTCCGCGCTACACCCCTGGCCCTATTTTTTTATACTTTATTTTGAAACTGGGTCTCACGAAGTTGCGGAGGGCCTCACTAGGTAAAGAGAGAGAGAGAAAGAGAGAGAGAGAGAGCTAAGGCTGGCTGTGAACCCGGATCCTCCGGTCTCCTCCTCCCAAAGTACTGGGATTACAAGCGTGCGCCACCACGCCTGGCTGATATTTTTGTTTTTTTAACGTGGTGTCATTGCTTCATAAAAGTTTGTCTAGAGAAAATATTTCTAATACCTTTTTTTTAAGTTTGAAAACCAGTGGACTAATCTGTCCACTTGAGAGAGCTACAGAAAATAATGTGGACTGATGACACATCTGTCCTGAGAGCAAGGCCACTGTGGCTCAGGTGGCTGTGCTACGACACACCCTTCCTCACACACATGGCCAGCCAGGCTCCCACTTCCTCCTTCCGTCCAGCTTCTGTAATCACTGACCCTAGCAAAGCCTGTCCATCCACATCCTGCCTCACCAAGCAAGCAACACACAGAGCAGCGGGTAGCAGGACTTCCCTGAAGTTAAGGTAAAAGACTGTGGTCTGCGCGGAGAGCATGTGGCTTGGAATATTTCCACAGAACATTAAATCATTCAAGAATCTGCGCTCCTCTTCATCCCAGAGGTCACAACATGACTTTCCTCTAATGGATTCTTTATATTGGCAGCTCCTCTGTTTTTCCCCTTCCTCCCTGGGCTCCTCACTTCCACCTCACCCCTCCCCTCCAGCAGCAGCCCTCTGGCCTCTAGTCTCCTCTAGTGTGGGAACATGTGGTAATACTTTGCCTCGATTTCGAACTTGACTTTGGTCTACACCTGTGCAGGCTTCGACAAGGGCTCAGTGGGTGGTGTGGCGAGGTCATGCTCCAGGAGTGCTGCCGGCACACACTAGCTGGGCTCCCTAGCCGGCCTACCAGCACCTCTCCTCCTTCCCCACCTTCCCCGGGCCTGCCGGCACCTCCAGAAGTTGCTGCTGAGGGGCTGGCTCACCACGCACGGTTCCCATGGTGTGTTCCTCCGGGTATGAGAGCCCACCCCAGGGTGTTCTTCTTCTTGAACTAGAGGTCGACTTACAAAAACCTGCAGCTCAAAGGGGAAAGGAAAGTGAGAAAAATAGAAGAAATACCTTTTAGTGGGGACTTGACTTATGACAAAGACTCTCATGACTTAATCTCATGAGGCCGATATGGTCAACTTCAAATTATATGTGAAGAACCAAGGCTCCGACAAGTCAAGTGATGTGCTTAAGGTCACAGGGCCAAGAAATGTCAGACCCAAGATGACATTTTGTTTTTGTTTTTGTTTTTGCTTTTGTACTGGGGATTGAACTCAGGGGCATTCTACCTCTGAGCTATACCCCCAGCCCTTTTTATTTTATTATTTATTTATTTATTTATTTATTTATTTATTTATTTATTTTCGTGTGTGTGGCACTGGGGATTGAACCCAGGGGCATTCTACCTCCGAGCTACACCCCCTATTTTGTTTTTATTTGGAAACAGGGCCTCGCTAGGTTGATGAGAGTCTCACTATTTGCTGAGACTGTCCTCGAACCTGTGATCCTCCTGTCTCAGCCTCCCATGTACTGGGTTTAGGGGTGTGCGCCACCATGCCCGGCTCACTTATTTTATTTTTTGAAACAGGTTCTCGCTAGTTGCTGAAGATGGTCTCAAACCTGTGATCCTCCTGTCTCAACCTCCCAAGTACTGGGATTACAGGAGTGTGCCATTGCGCCCAGCTGACAGACACTTTAATTTCAAGTCCAACATTCCTTCTGACTAACTGAGGAGTAATTCACTAATTTTGACCCATCCATTATATCATGATTGTAAACCCAGATACTGTACTCAGTGCCCATGAACATTCTCTCATTGTTACAATAGCCCAGAAAGGCAGGTTTTAGTATTGCCCACTTACAGATTTTACAGAAGTGGAGTTCATCAAGATTATTTGCCCAAGGTCACATAATTGAATGCAGAAATGATTATGAACCTTTCTGCCCCAATCAGTTTACTGTCCATGACTTTCAATGATAAAATGTTCCCCATAAAATTCCATGTGTTCAGAACAAGGTGAATCCTCATTGCCAGAGTTTGGATTGAGACTGTCACCCAAAGCCCCATGTGTTACAGGCACATTCCCCAGTGTGGTGGTATTAGCAGATCCTGGAACTTTAGGAGGTGAAGCCATAGGTCACTGGGGGTGTGCCCTCAAAGGGGACTTTGGACCTTGATCTCTTCCACTCTTTTTCATCTTCTTCCCAGCCATGAAGTAAGAAGCTGGTGCACCTCCCGCCATGATGTGCTGTGTTACCATAGGCCCAAAAGCAATGGAGCCCCCTTCAAACGGACTAAAACCTCTGACCCTGGGGGGCACAATAAACTTCTTCTCTTTATAAATTGAGTATCTCAGATATTTTGTTATAGGAACAGAAAGATGACTGATACACTTGTCTTTGCACAACTTCCTACCCATCTTTCTTTCTTTCTTTTATACCCAACTCTCCTATCATATACAGCTCCATGTAATTACTCAAACTATTGTCTCCACCCTGTGTGCTGTGCCCCTTCCCATCTCATCCTCCTCTAACTTGTACCACACTCAGCTTGAGGCTCCTTGTCTGGGAAGCCAATACCCCCATCCAATGCCTCCCTACCCACCACCCCATCACAAAATCAGATTTAATTACTGGTCTTCTTGCTCCTGCAAGACTTTCTGGCTAGCTATACCAAAGTGCTGACCACACCATAATGTGATTGTCATTTTTTGGGGGGAGGTGGTTACTGGGGATTGATTCTACCTCTGAGCTACACCCCTACCCCTATTTTATTTATATTTTGAAACAGGATCTCACTAAGATGCTGAAAGCTTCGCTAAGCTGCTGTGGCTGGCTTCCAACCTGTGATCCTCCTATCTCAGCCTCCGAAGTACTGGGACTACAGGCATGCACCACAACCACACCCAGCTTGTGATTGCCTACTGAATTAGCTCTCACCACCACTGATCCCCACCCAACTTGTGGGCATAGAACATATCATATACAACTTTGTATTCCCAAAGTTCAACATTATATAAAAAACAAAGCAGAGCTCATAAAGGTTGTTAATGAATAAAAATAAGAAAATAAGAGGAAGGAAAGGGAAGAGAGAGAAAAGCAAGGCAAAGGAGAAGGGAATGAAGAAGGGTAATAAAAGTGTATGTTAAGAACTGAACCCAAGTTGATCTAATTCCAAACTAGACAAGACTTCTAACACCTGATGCCCAGCCCATGATGCTCTCCGACTCTACAGAAGTTGTAACTCTACTTTCATTGTCTCTTCTCTTTATACTCAGGCACTAAGACCCCCATTCTCCTCTGTGTCCCTCTGTGTCCTCTCTTCATATCACCAAGTAGCTCCTTTCTTGGATTTTTTTCAGAGTTCTCCATCAGACTTCTCTCTTCTTGGCATTTGTCTGTCTTAATCCTTATAAATCAAGATTTAATCTAACAAAGCTAAAATTAAAAAAATTAGAAACTGGCATTACCAAAGGGCATTCGCATAACAATGTCCTCTCCAAATAAATATTTAAGAATCAACAGGACTTTAAATCAAGAGAAATGACCTAATAGAACTCTGCATGTCAGATTAATTTATTTGTGGGATATCTTTTTACATATTCTTATAGAAACCTCCTTGCAAGAAAACAAAACGAACATTCCATATTTTAATCGCCCTCTCACCTTTTAAATTGCTTTTGCTGTATGTTTTCATACTGCAACAGTATTAGGTATTATAGTTTTACAAGTATAAATATGCACAATGAAGAAAATTTAAATAACTCATAATCATAGCATTCAAAGATAATCACTCTCGCCGGGCGTGGTGACACACGCTTATAATCCCAGTACTTGGGAGGCTGAGACAGGAGGATCCCGGTTCATGGCCAGCCTCAGCTACTTAGTGAGGCCCTCCACAACTTAGTGAAACCCTGTTTCAAAATAAAGAATAAAAAATAGGGCTGGGGATGTAGCTCAGAGGTAGAATGCCCCTGGGTTCAATCTCCGCTACCACACACACACAAAAAAAGATAATCACTCTCATTTTAGTATTAGCCCTTTTATGTATGCATAAGAGCTAATATCTACTTCATAAATGCTGTGTGCCAACGCTGCTCTAAACATTTTATTTGGATTATTTAAATCATCATAACAATCTTATAATATCGGCACAATATTTATCTCCATTTAACATATGAAGAGACACACAGAGAGAGGCTACACATATTTTAAGTGGTAGAACTGGGATTTGAACCTAGAAAGCCCAGATCCTGGGGATGTACTTTCAGCCCATAAGATACACCACCTCACATAAACTTGAGATCAAAAGATACAAACTATATTAGTAACCTGGTTGTAGCTAATCTAACTTGAACAACTTTCATGTAATCTAATGTTCCTCTAGAATACCATTTAATGAATGCATAATATTCCATTATCAAAATTCCATTATTAATCACTTTTCCATTGTTAGAAGTTTTTCAACCTGCTATAAACACACTCTGATGAATGACAACATAACTAATTGTTTACTACTTGGAATTGAAATCACTGGGTCAAAACATGAGCATTTTACACGTACCTACCATTGTAGGTGCCTCCAATATAGCTCAAAAATAAGCAAAATAAAACAAGTGAAATATCACAGCAGTTGATTATTAGAGATGCTGAATAGAATGACTTGCCCTCAGAGGCTTTTCTGCCAAGTTCTTCTCTATTCTCGGAGCTGGTCATAATAAATGGAGGGGGGGGAACCCAACAACCTAAGCCAGGCATGTGCTGTTGTCAAAAATTGTCCAGATATTTCTCTTTGAACCAGCGCCACCACCAGCTGCTGGGGAGCATGCCTCTCTCGGCCTTTCTCCTCTGTCAACACCACACTGGAATGAGTTATCATCTGAGTTCAGCAGTTGGTGTCACCGACCTGGGGGCCCTTCCCATTTGGAATTCCTGCCACAGGAATGACAGCCGGGAAGAAGAGATGCAGAAAGTTCCAGGAGGACAGGTGTGAGGGGCACCTGCAAGTCAACCTGCCCCATTAACCCACATAGCATGCTTAGGAAGGGCTCAGAAGAGGGGTGAGCCTAGCAGACTGTTAGACAGCCAGTCCTTAGAAGACGGTGAGCCTCCCATAGGATGGGGAGACCTGTAAAATGACCCAAGTGACCAAAATAAATAAATAAATAAATAAATAAATAAATAAAAGATAAACAGTAAAGTATGTCTTATGTATTTATTAAGATGATGGGGAAACCATTTGTGAAGTAATTAAAACAAAGAGGAAAGAACTTTGGAGAACAACACATTATGAAGAACAGAGTGAATATAGATGAGGTGGCTGATATCCTGGGAGTTTTCAGTTAAACCATTTTGCCATAAATTTCAAAGCATCCTCATGTGGATACCACACGTGGAATGAGTAATTCCCTGACACATGCACTCAAGCATGTTTTATTATTGAGCCTCTAGGACTAACTAATATTTACCAAGCACTTGAGAAGACTGTTCATATACACAATCACATCCTCCCAACAATCCTGCAGCAAAACTAATATATACTTATTATTATATGATTATTATAAGTTAATTGAGGCTAAGAAAAGCTAAGTAGCTTACCCTCAGTCACAGAGATAAATCTGGGATTTGAACACATGTCTCTTGGCCCCAAATCCTCTGCGCCCAACCATGTGCAAGACCCTGCAAAGCAAGGCAGACATGAAAGACCAGAGCCCTTAGAGACCACATGAAAGTCCAAAGTAGGCTGGGCATGGTGGTGCATGCCTGTATTCTCAGTACTTCGGAGGCTGAGACAGGAGGATCGTAGGTTCGAAGTCAACCTCAGCAACATAGTGAGACCCCGTTTTAAAATAAAAAATAAAAAGGACTGGGGGTGTAGCTCAGAGGTAGAATGCCATTGAGTTTGATCCCCAGTGCCACACACACATACACAAAAGTCCACGGTGGGAGGATACTGTCTCTCTGTGCTTGGGACCAAGCCCTCCAGAAATCAATTGACTGAACAGGAAGCTTAGAGTTCTACCATGTGCCTATCACTGACCTAGGCACATTGGAAACAAAGATAAAGCATGTGATGTTTGGAGGATTTCTTTCCTTTAATGTGTACCCAATCAAGACACTGAAGCAATTATAGGAAGAGGAAGTTGTTTGTGTTGGCTGAAATAGCTAATGAAGCTTTCTCAATGGAGGCAAAGCTTGAGCTAAGAAACACTTGGGAGACTTTTTTTAAACAAAAAAAGCTTTATTGTTGCCTCCAAGGGATTAATGCCAGGGAATGAATGGTCCCCATTCCCCCCACCCCTGGGGGGCAGACTCACAGAATAGTGCGGGGTAAGTCATGGCCCCTCAGATGGGGTGGAACCTCCCACCCTGAAGGCCACTCAGGGAGCGGGGATGAGGGAAACACCCTAATGCACAGGATGTACATACACAAATATATCAAAGTCAACTACTATGCTGAGCAGAAGGAGGGAAGGGGGAAGGAATGGGGGTGGGAATTGGGGGAGGGCTAATTGACTGATGTGTGCATGTATACTTCTATCACCCTGAAACCCATCAAGACGTATGATTACAAAACACCAATTTAAAAAACCTAAAGAAAACCAATGGACCAACAAAAAATTTAAAAAAAAAGGAATACTTGGGAGATAGGATCATCTTAATGGTGGATCAGCATGGAAATAGGGACAGCCATGAGGTTGTGGGGGGAACGAGGAGAAGAGTGGAAAGAGCTATTCTAAGACACTATAGTGGATGTGTTAAAGAGAAGAAAAGGGTGGGGAGAGAATGGAACTAGAGTAGAGCTGGGGACATAGAGAGCAAACGAGAGCTATCTGCTCAACAAAAACTGGCTGAGTGTCTTCTATGTGTTAACCCCCAGGAATAAATACATATGAGCAGAGAACAGCATCTTCTCTTCAGAAGTAAAGAGCTCCACGCCTTGGGAACTTGGATTCCATGCAGTAGGCAATAGGGAGTTATTAAAGATTCTTGAGTAGCTGGGCGTGGTGGCGCACGCTTGTAATCCCAGTACTTTGGGAAGCGGAGACCAGAGGATCCGGGTTTGCGGCCAGCCTCGGCTCTCTCTCTCTCTCTCTCTCTCTCTCTCTCTCCCTGTTTCTCTCTCTTTCTACTTAGTGAGGCCCTCTGCAACTTCGTGAGACCTGGTTTCAAAATAAAGTATAAAAAATAGGGCTGGGGGTGTAGCGCGGAGGTAGAACGCCCCTGGGTTCAATCCCCGGTACCACACACACACAAAAAAAGTTACAGTGGCAAACTATTGGGATAGTCCATATAATTACAGATTATACATAGGCAGCAGGTCGTATTTTCAAAAAGAAATCTGTATGAAAGAGTTGTGGTGTCAGTGTCAGGGTGTCAGGAACTAGCTTTCACGGGAAGATCCCAATGTACAGGGAGATAAAAAGGATGCAGAAGCTGAAGGGTGAGAAAGGACCCCAACATAGCCGGGCATGGTGGCGCACGCTTTTAATCCCAGTACTTTGGGAGGCAGAGACCGGAGGATCCGGGTTCGCGGCCAGTCACAGCTCTCTCTCTCTCTCTCTCTCTCTCTCTCTCCCTGTCTCTCTCTCTCTCTCTCTCTCTCTCTC
>PVJS01005996.1:0-45684 GCA_004027185.1 Glis glis | reverse complement strand
GAGACCAGGCAAAAGTTTGATGCTTGGAAGCTGGGTGCAAGATGAGTCTAGTCCCAGAAGTGTAACTGTCCATTGGCCTGGGTCAGGACTGAGTCTATCCACAGAGCTTAGACACACTCATTGGGATTCCAGACTCAGGAACCACACCCATAGCAAGGCACATGCCCGAAATTTTCTAAGGGGAACCTCTGTAAGCTGACAACATCGGCTACCCAACCTTATATTCTGCCTGTCTTTATTGTAACACATTCTTCATCCCAATCAAACTGATCCTCTCACTGTATCCCCCCACCACTGATCAATAACCCCCCCACACACACCATAGTAATATAGTCATTTCCTCTTCTCTCACTGATCTTTCCTCCTCCTCCTCCTCCTCCTCCTCCTCCTCCTCTTGTACTTGGGATTGGACCCAGGGGCATTCTACCTCCGCGCTACACCCTCAGCCCTTTTTATTTTTTGTTTTGAAACAGGGTCTTGCTAGGTTGCTGAGAGTCTCGCCAAGTTACTGAGGCTGGCCTCCAATCTGAAATACTCCTGTCTCAGGCTCCCAAGTACTGGGATGACAGGCATGCGCCACCACACAGCTTTATTCATCTCTTCTTCATTACCATAGTCCCAAGAACTTTTCATAGGCCGGAACGTTGCTTTCTCGTGTCAGTTGTTGCCACTTAGACTTTGTTTCTCTAAGGGAAATTCATTCTGAATTTTGGCTTAGGATTGTAAAATCTCCATCCTTCCTTCTCCTTTCCTACACTGAAGCAAGGGGAGGACTCCTGTTTTCTGGCATTGAGGCAGCATCAACAGTAGAAAGTAAGAAAGATTGTAATCCCAGTACCTGGGAGGCAGAGACCAGAGGATCCGGGTTCGCGGCCAGCCTCAGCTGCTTAGTGAGGCCCTCTACAACTTCATGAGACCCGGTTTCAAAATAAAGGATAAAAAATAGGGCCGGGGGTGTAGCGCGGAGGTAGAACGCCCCTGGGTTCAATCCCCCGTACCACAAAAAAAAAAGAAAGAAAATAAGAAAGATTCTAGCGAGGGGTGAGAGGTCAGAAGAGGAGATAGGAGGAGGGAGATTTCGATTTAATGTGGGAGATGAAGCGAAGGCATTAATTACCAGAATAAAATAGGAGAAACAGCCACGGATGTTTTACATGTATGAGTTGGTGTTAATTAGACACCCTCAACACAAACATGTTACAAGTTACTAATGGAATCTATGTATAAGGGCAATAAGAAGAATGAAAATGAAAACTATAATAGCTACCATCCATTTGTTGGTGTTTATATGTGCTAAACATGGTGATGATATTGATGAAGTTGATTTTTTTTTTTTTTTGCGGTACCGGGGATTGAACGCAGGGGCGTTCTACCTCCACGCTACACCCCCGGCCCTATTTTTTTATATTTTATTTTGAAACCGGGTCTCACGAAGTTGCGGAGGGCCTCACTAAGGAGAGAGAGAGAGAAACAGGGAGAGAGAGAGAGAGAGAGAGAGAGAGCTGAGGCTGGCCGCAAACCCGGATCCTCCGGTCTCCACCTCCCAAAGTACTGGGATTACAAGCGTGCGCCACCACACCCGACCCGATGAAGTTGATTTTACCAAAGATTCTTGCATCCTCTTTTTGTTACCATGGGCACATGATATTTTTCATAATATATGTAGGAGTAACTGCTGAAGCAAGGACCAGTAATCTGATCTCTGTTACAGTGATCCTACCTGCTCTGAGAACTCACAAAAAGAGTTTCCTCATTGTAACTGCCAACCATGATCAGAGTCATGATTTTAATCAGAATCATGGTGATAACATGCAGTGCATAAAGAGGGAGAGAACTGCTCTTAATTTCTGAACCACAGCATTCTAGATTAGATATTTTAGCTGAACTCGGTATTCTGAATTTCTTCAAAATTTCAGCACCCATATTTGTCTCAGCTTGAGTTCCAATCAGCAAGGATTAAATTGTGTGAAGTACATGTCATCTTTTTAAACAAATTCCTATCGTAAGTTTCCAATGAGAATTAAAAAGGGGCATAAAGTAAAAACCACTCCCTTCAAGGGAGTGGGAACATTGTGAATTTTAACTAGGGAGGACTGGGAATTGTCCATCCCCTCTTCTTTCCTGGCCTGCTAAATAGAACTTCTTTGTTATATTACAATTATTATAATAATTGTGGCTTACAAGCAGAACATTTTCAGAACAGATCCTTTTACGTTGGCATTTCAGTGGATGCTAGAAATGCAACGCATCCAGAAAAGTGAGGTCTTTCTTTTAAGGAAGTTTGACAGGAAGTTAAGTATAGAAATCCTCCACCATGCACCGGCAGAAAGGAGTAAATCTAGGGTGTGGTTCCATTCCAACACACATTTCAGACCCCTGCTGTTACCACGGCAAGTGGCTTTGTACAGTTTATTGTCTACTAATGTGTGACCTCTGACTACGTGACTTCCTGTGCCCCGTATGTGCTTGGTGTCCCGCTCTCATGTGGTAACGTAAGATTTATTCATTCTCAGTCTCAGAAGATCCTTCTCTTGCATTTTGTCTTATGCAAGTTTTCAAAGTCTTTGGGGGGGCATTGGGGTTAAGATATAACCAAGACTTTTCCTGGGACTATTACAATGCCATAACTTTTAGAGAGTTTACCACCCTACATGGGTCCCCTTCTTTGTATACAAGTGTTTCTATCTGTTACCATTTGAAAGTAAAATTTCCCTCAGACCTCATGCTCTGGAGGCAGCCATGCCCGGAGGTGGGTTCCTGAGGGTGTCACCTCTGTAGACGGGGCATGGCTGGAGGTGAATCCCTGGGGCTGTGGCCTGGGGTAGTACATATGTTCCTCACTCCCTCCCCTTGCTCTCTGCTTCCCACCATCATGCCCTGAGAACCTGTAGCCCTGGCTCCTGCTTGGCAGCCGGTGTAATGGGCTGAAATCTCCAGGCATATAACAAATAAATCCTTGTTCCTCAGGTTTTGTGTGTCAGGTGTTGGAGCATAGCAATAAGAAGGCCGACTGAAACACTATCGTTGGACAGAATTAGCTCATTTTTAATGTACCCACGCAAAGAATACATTTCATTTTAAGGAAAAAGAAATTCATGTAAACTGATTCACATTAAAACATACGGTTTCCTAGGAGACATAAATACACATGCAGCTGCAAATGTTGAAGTGGAACTACCAGGCTTTCACCAGCTGGTCATAGGAATTCTTAACTGTGGGGATAATTAATTTGAGAGGAAGAAGGTTACATGCTTACGATAGTTGTATTGTTTCAATTTTAAAGCTGCCTTGTCTAGCATAGCCATAATTTAAAAATATATGTCTTAAGCTGGGCGTGGTGGCCCACGCTTGTAATCCCAGTATTTGGGAGGCGGAGACCGGAGGATCCAGGTTCAAGGCCAGCCTCAGCTACTTAGTGAGGCCTCCGCAACTTCGTGAGACCCGGTTTCAAAATAAAGTATAAAAAATAGGGCTGGGGATGTAGCTTGGAGGTAGAAAGCCCCTGGGTCCAATCCCTGGTACCACAAAAAAAAAAAAGAAAGAAAAATATATGTCTTAGTCCATTTTGTGTTGCTATAAGGAAATGCCTGATACTGTATAAAGAAAAGAGGTAGGTTTATTGAGCTTATGATTCTGGGGGCCAGAAGGCCCAAACCACATAGTGAGTGTGACATGCCAGGTGAGACCCCCTGGCGTGTCACAACACATCAGAGAAACCGGCACATGTAAGAACAAGAAGCAAGATTGTGAGAGGAGCCAAGCTCACTGGTAACAACCAGCTCTCGCGGGAACTAATCCACTCCTCTGAGACCCAACCCATTCCATGAGACCAGCCTCAGTCCATGCAAGGAAACAGAGCCCTGTGACACAATTACCTTCTACCAGGCCCACCTCTTCCAGGTTCTACCACCTCACACCACCACATGGGGCCAAACTTAAACTTCCACCACAGGAACCTTTCAACAGCAACCATATCCAAACAATAGCAACTGCTTACAAAACGTACGCTTCTAACAGCACGACACACTAAACACAACAAAGGACCTTCTCCTTACCAAATACCTTAACCTTCCGACTAAAATTATAGTTTAAGATGTACCATCGAACTGACAAGGGGGTAAGGGAAATCCTGAGAGGCCAAAAAACAAAGTAAAAGAAAGAAGGCAGAAAGACAAAGAAGCACCAAAGGGACCATGAGCCTCCATTTCAACAACCATGAGGAAAGTGGGGGAAATGGAGACGTTCAAACCCACCCTTCTACAGGTTTGTAGTTTGTGATCCACAGCACTTCAGATCAAGAATTGGCACACATAGCTGGGTGTGGTGGTACATGCCTGTAATGTCAGTACTTGGGCGAATAAGACAGGAGGGTCGCAGGTTAAAGGCCAGCCTCAGCAATTTAGGGAGAACCTGTATCAACAACAACAATAAAAAGGGATGGAGTATAGCTTAGGGGTAGAATGACCCTGTGTTCAGTCCCCAGTACCAGAAAGGAAAAAAAAAAAGAATTAGCACACGTATTTATGAAGAAAAGGCATCTTTATTCCAGGCCTTAATTAGTTCATTAATATAAACAGGAAACACTACTACTACTACTACTACTACTACTACCACTACTACTAAAATGCACAAGGAAACCACGTTCCTTAAATGACAGTAGACACAACAAAAATATATTCAGAAACACCTAATGCTTCAAATGGTAGTAGAATCACCAGGTAAGAATATAAAGTAAGTATGCTTATCATGTTAAAAAGAAATAAAAGAAAGTATTACATAGATCAAGGAATAAGATGTTTTTTAAAAAATCATCAGGTAGATCTGAAAAAAGTGAATCACATGGATATACAAGGGCTGACACTTTTTAAATAAAATAATGTTAAGCAACAGATTAGATATGGTTGAAGAAAGAATCCATGAAGTAGAAAATTATGCTGAATGGATTATAAAAAATCCAGTACAGAGAAACAGATATGAAAAATGTGAAAGAGAAGTAATAAAAATGAGACTAGAGTAAGAAGGTCAAGCATACATCTTGGAGTTCCAAATGAAAATAATAGGGAAAAAATGAACACAAGGAAATACTTGAAGATATAACATCTGCAAAATTTTGAAGAATATATTAAAGGTATGAATTGGCAAATTCAGGAAACAGAATAAACTCCCAACAGTATAAATTAAAAAAAATCCATAGCTTTGGATATCATAATAAGACTACAAAAAAGACAAGGAGAATATTCTTATAAAGGCAGAGAGAATATTAAGTCCACATAAAAAGAAATAAGAAATAAACATATTGCTGACTTGTCAACAAAAAGAGAAGCCAAAACATTTGAAAATAATTTCTTCAATATTCTGAGAGAAAGTAATTGTCAGCTTAGACTTGTACGTCAAAAGAAATTATCTTTCAGTAACATAATAATGTAGAGACTTTTCATATAAATAAAAACTAAAATATTTTAGCTCTAACAGATTTTTATTAAAATAAATTATAAGGGTTGAACTGTATGAAGAAGGAAAATTATGGAAGAGGAAAGATCTGAAGTAAAAGAAGTAGTGGTGTGCAAAAGATTGGCCAAATGGTAGGAAAATCTTAGCATCTAAACACTGAGCATCTTGCTGGGGAAACTAAATGTGAGCCCAAGTAGCACACAAACCAGCAGGGGTTGGTGGCATTTAAAGCGGTTTAAAGTTCTTGTTTGGGAGAACACTGCTACTTTAAGTATGCACATTAAACTTCCTAAGGTAATCTACAAATAAAACCCTCAGAGAATATATAATATCCAAGCTAGTAGACAGTAAAAATGAAATAATAAACAAAAGCCTCATTAATCTAAAAAATTAGTAAAATAGCCATGAATGAGGAGGAAACATGAAAAATAGAAAAAGCAGAACAAGAGTCATACTAATATGGTAGAAATAAGTTGATAATAATAACTGCTCTGAAATCTAAATTATAGACTGGATTTTATTTTATTTATTGTATTTTATTTTTTGTGCTACTGGGATTGAACCTAGGGGCATTCCACCACTGAACTATACCCACAACCCAATTTTATTTTACTTTATTTTATTTATTTATTTTTAAACAGGGTCTTGCTAAGTTCCTGAGGCTGTCCTCAAACCTGTGATCCTTCTGTCTCAACCTTCCAAGACATGCACCACCACACCCAGCCTAGACTGGACTCTAAAAATAATTGTTTGCTATAATAACAGATACATCTGAAATGGAAGAATATCAAAATTGAAAGTAGATACACATGGAAAACTTATCCAAAAGAAAGGTTGCATAGCTTTATTAATAAGAGAAAACAGACTTAAGACAAAAATCATTCCTCAAAGCAAAAAATTACCATAATTAGTAATTACTATAATGATAGGTTTCATATCATTATGAACATATAGTGAATCAAACTGTATAAACCAAATAACACAACTTCAAGAGATATAAAGCAAAATATTATAAAACCTCAACAAAGAATTTATATATAAGCTTTCCTTTGAAGTAAGAAATTTAAACAAACCTTTCTAAATAACTGATAGATCAAGCAAGCAAGTGAATACGCCATGTGGGTCGGTCCTCTCGTAGGGCAAACTCCATAGGGATTCATACATGTCAGTAGCGATCATAAGTGTCATGTAGTACCCTGAATGGGATTCTGGAACAGAAAGAGGTACTACGTAAAAACTATTAGTTAATAAAATCATAACAACATTGGTTCATTAATTACGACAAATGTACCATACTAACTTAAGTCGTAAAGAATCGGGAAAGCTGGGTATGGGGTATATGGGAACCCAGCACTGTCTTTGCAACTTTTCTATAAATCTAAAAGTATTCTAAAATAAAATTTATTTTTAAAATATTAGCTAACATTTATCAAGGCATGGTATGTGCCATCAGTTGTTCTGAGCAGCTATAGAAACTAACTACATTAATCTTTACAACAACCCTATAATGCAAACATGGTTATCCCCATTTCATAAAGAAACAGAAGCACAGTAATTTGGTCAAGGTCATCACACAGCCAGCACAGGGTGGGGCAGGGGGTTGACCCCAGGAGAAAGAAAACTGTATCCTCAGCACAAGATCTTCTCTGAAAGTGCCTCTTAGTTCGATGATTTGATTCCCTGGCTTTTAATAAGGCTCTGCTGTGTGGACAGAGCATAAGACCAAATAAACAGCTAATGTTAGGAGGAGTTTCTCAAACTCTGATAACAAGAAGCTCCTTAGGGTTCCAAACTTCCACCAGAGCGAGGGAGGAGAGAGAGGAGATTATGGGTATAAATGTGAGTAACTTAAGCTTTATAAAAACAACTTCAATAAAATGAGGAATTTACTTAGCGGGATAAATTGGCAATGGTTATGACCCAAAAGTATAGTAGGGAAAAATGGCCATGTGCTAAAGGATTAAGATAGCTGGCTCAGGTGAAGCATATATGGTCATGCAAAAATAATCATAAAAGTTTTAAAATGTGGATGATTGGCAAATTGTGGGAACTTGGTTGTGACCAAAAATAGAAGCCAAAATATTATAGCCAGCAGAAGGAAACAGAACTATGGTGCGTAAAGAAGATCCCGCTGCCCTTTTTTACAAGAGAAAAAAGAAAATACAACAATGGAAACATAACAAACAAAGAATGGAGTTCTGTTTTGTTTAATATAGTGGAGAGCTGAAATCTAAGAAAGAGTCAATGAAGCTGTTATTTGGGTAGGCAGCGTTCGAAAGAGTTGGTTCCCATAAAGGAGATGCTGGAAGACCTGAATAGATTCATTCAGAAACAGCGTGAAACATAGAAAGGAGCCTAAAACATCACCTTTACAAGCAATATTTGCTCTGTTCATTGACTTGTACATTGGAGGAAACTATTAAATTATTTTTGTTCTTTTATCTTTATATATATATGTGTATATATACATATATACATATATATATATATATATATATATATATATATATATTATGATTGAACCCAGGTGCATTCTACCTCCAAGCTAAATGCCCTGGCCCTTTTTATTTTTTTATTTTGAAACAGGGTCTGGCTAAGTTGCTGAGGGTCTCACTACATTGCTGAAGCTGGTCTCGAACCTGTGATCCTCCTGTCTCAGCCTCCAAAGTACTTGGATTACAAGCATGTGCCACCATGCCTGGCTGAAATTATTTTGTTTTCAAATGAATCTTCCCTTATAATTTTCCTTGGCATCCTAATGTCTGACCCCAAGTGTTATCTTTTCCCTCCTTTTCTTTCCTTATATACATTTTTATCAATCAAAAGGTAGAACCTTTGTTAGAGGTTTTCTGAGAATGTGTATTTAGAGGAGAAGAGACATGTAGTACAGGGCTTTTCCCTCAATATCACATAACCCCCCCTTTTTATACTGATGACCTCACAAAACATGTTTGGATTTCCTAATATATTCTTACTCATTAGAAATAATCTTTAGGTATCAGTGAAAGCTGTCTTAAACTTCTTAAAAACTTTTTAAAAAGTGTTGTGAATATTTCTTTACGGTTTCAATAGAAGCCAATGCTCATTGCTATCTAAGATAAAAACAAATTTTTTGAAATAAGACCTATACAATAAAAACTGTGTAGTGCAATAGATAGAATTTTTCAAAGAATTCCCTGCACATCAAACAATTGAAATGTAATTTTTAAAAATCCACTCTTAAAGTTGAGTTTGTACGTGAAAATAGAAGCATAAATATTACCAACAGCAGAGGAATTGCATTCAAAGAAGACAGTTGTCACTTTCCAAGGACTGTAAAGCACAGTAGCTACCACTGGTTCCCACGACTCACTTGAGACTGCGAACTTCAAACACTGCAGCTGATCTTAATTGCCAAGGCGACTTCCTCCTCCCCAAATCCAGCAAGCACGTTTTAGTCTCTCTCACCTGACAGCTCAGCAGCACTCAGGTCTGTGGGCCACTCCTCATCCTGGAAAGGCCCTCACTGTGTCCTTGGGCTTAACGGACACAATCGCTCATAGGCCCATCTTCCTCTTCACAGCCAAGATCTCCTAAATGCTCAGCTCCAGGTCCTGCTCCCCTGCTCACTCCGGGGTCTCCAGGAAAACCCCTCCACACTCCGTGTTGCTACATACAGCGTATGCAGGTGACTTACTCCTGTCCACCCTGCTCGGAGTAGCAGGCTCACACATCCAACCCCCTGCCTTACATGGCTGGACATCTCAAGGATACACAAACTGCACATGCCTAAAAGCAAAGCCATAATTTTCTTACCTCCCCACCTCCAGAACCTTCTTCTAGTATTCCCATCCCTACAAATAGCAGCACTAATGAACCATAAAATAAAATTATATTTAATCAGATAAACATTCTCAGAGAGACACAAATATAGAAACACTATATTTGGAGAGCAGAGGAAACCTAAGAAAGAATATTTAAACGCTACTGGGTAGATAAATGATCGATGAATTTGAAATATAAGAGGAAATGAAACAATTTGGCCTCACTAAACAAAACCCCTTCTCAGTAAGTGGGGCACTATAGTATCCTCCAGGCAGCCTTGACCGGGGTCCCTTCAATACCAGAATGTTACATAGAAATGGAAGGCAGCAAAAGCAAAAATTAATTCATGGAAACATGGACTGGAGTACATGGTAAGATAGAAAAAGGTAAGTATGCACAGTTGTACTTAATATTTACAAGATCATAGAGACAAATTTCTCTGGAAGTCCCCCTGCTTTTTTGAAGAAGGCTGAGGACCAGCCTGAGAAGGAGGAAGAGGGAAGTTGTAAAGCCATTATTACAATCATCTTTACTTCTCAAAGAATTGCTCTGTGGTCTGGCATGATATGAATTGGTGTAGGCTGTTAGATTGAAATAGGTTCACCTGAACCACAGCTTTTGGACCTTCTACATGACAAGAAGAAAGTTTATATTTAACACAGCAAAAAATTCTAAGTAACAGACATCTGATAAAACATTAAGAAATCAAACATTTAGCTAAGCATTTATAGAGATGACTTACCATGAGTTATGGATTTTGAAATGGTCCCCAAAGGATTAAGGGCAAATCCCTTCACTGAAGATATTTAAAATTAGATTCAAAGACAAACTCGAGTGAGAGAACACTAGAGTGAAAAATCCCACACTAACAAATACGAAACAGATGAATTTTAGCTTTGTCTATTTTTAATATGTACAATTGTAATTTTTCTGATTTGTTAAAAAATAGATTTGGTATTCTAAACTCTCTGGCTACAAAAAAACCATAAAAATTAAATCAATAGCATTCAATTATGGTCTAAGAGACTTACAGTTATATAACATGACATTCAAGTCCCCAACAGTAAACTCCAAATACTGCTTTTATCACTGACACGGGGGGTCCTTAGGGAAGTTCTTTAGAAAATGATCTACTCCCAGGCTCCCCACAACTCACTTGGGACTGCGAGCTTCAAGCACTGCAGCTGATTTTAATTGCCATGATGATGCATAGGGAGAGATGTGATATCTGTAGTAACCAGCTTCTAAACAATGAGGGGCTTTAAAGATTAAAGTCAACACTTTAAATGGCACTCAAGACTGAATAGGAAGCTAAGGCTGAGCATCAAATGCAGGTGTAATATTCTCCATATGTTTTGGACTTTGTAGCTGAAAGAGGTCTAGCCCTCTGCAACACACACAGTAAAGACCCAAGGGCACTGCATGACAGTAGTCTACTCTACTACCACTATGTCTGTTAGAAACACAGAAATCATGGTGTGAACAAGACATACACAGAGTGAAATGTGTACTTGGATATAGGATGCCAACTGGAGAAATTGGTAGTTATCTGTGAGGTAGTCTTAGCCAAAGGCGAGCTGGTTGCGGCAGCTAAATGGATTTTGAATACCTGGAAATCCTAGCCCAGATGCAAATTGGTTCATACCTCCTGATTACACCTGTTAACAGTAGAAGTACTACATACATCACTAGCTGCCTAGACCCTTTTGTGTCTGAAAAGGAATGTAGTTGATTCCCCACTGAACACCATCACATCAAAGTATAAAACCTGAAAAAATAACTTACTCAGTAATTCTGGTACCCTAAAGAAACAGTGCATCCCTTAATCAGGCAGTCCTTAAACTAAACATATTAAATGCCAAATTTTACTGGAAGTATTAAGTCAAACAAACCAGGAGTAACTCTGCCAGTGTGAAAGAAAATTCTCCAAATAGTATAGTTTTGTTTTAGTCACTGACATATGGGATAATTTATGTAGTAAAGTATATGCTTATAAAGTTTCAACTTATATTTAGTGGGGGAAACAATTTATTACACCAAAAAAGCATAAATGTATGACAGATGGTAATACTTTTTTCCCCTTCTCTTGGCAAGGTCTTTTTTTAGCTGAATGGCTTTTGCTTCTTAAAACTATGAACATTGTCATTCACACCTATTTTTTGAAATTAAACAGACCAATTCTATGATGAAATCCCCTATAAATTTGGTTACTGTATAATGTCTTCCCGTTTTGTATCATAAATTATCTACAGCACCACTTTCCCTAGAATAATGAAAAAGACCAATACTAGGCAAAAGGTATTCTATAATAAAACCTTTATTTTAAATTCCTTAAATCAATTTTGGAAAAACCTTCTATATTTAAATTTATTCTGGTAGGACTTTATAAAGGAAACTATAAAAAATTATACTAGAAGTGCATTCTTCCATTCTGAAATCTTTATTGTGGGCTTTTAAGATACTCAATTCCTTTAAGTCATTGGCAAAATTATAATGTATGTATACAGATAGCTAGGTGATGAATCTTGTTGGTTTTTCTTGTGAAAAATTGGCAAAAATTTTCCTAAGTGTATGTGACATACGCAGACTGGTTTGTTGTATTACTTTAATATGCAAACCAGTTGTTGAGAGTAAGAAATCTACTTTCTGGATAGAGAAGTGAAAGAATGTAATGTACAAGAAGGCAAAGGATGAGACTGAGGTTGATGGGTAATACTAGATGTCTTCCAGAGGGCAGAGATGAGACCTCTGTGCCTCACAGCAGCTGGTGCCGACCTCTGCCAAGTTGCAAGTAACCAGTTTGTTTTCTCAGGCAGTTTTGGAAAGGCTGGCTACTATTAGATTCTCAAGTGAAAATTATCAAAAATGTTAGGGACCTTATGGTAACCCTAACAGCTATCACAAACCCTGATACCTTTTTTTCCTTTTTGATTGAACCCAGGGGCATTCTACCTCCAAGCTCCACCCCCAGCCCTAATTTTTATTCTTTATTTTGAAACAGGGTCTCACTAAGTTGTAGAGGACCTCACTAAGTAGCTGAGGCTGGCTGCGAACTGGGATCCTCCTGTCTCCACCCTCCAAGTACTGGGATTACAAGCGTGCATCACCACACCCGGACTAACCCTGGTATCTTAACAGCTTGAAAAATAAAGTTTAGTACTTACCCATTTAATAGCCCCAGCAAATGAATGTCTTTGGTGGTGGGGAAAAGAGAGTGGGGGAGTCCTCTGTGCCACAGCAATCTTTCAGAGATTCAAGACTTTCAATGTCACCCCGATACCTGGACAGAGAAAGAGCGTGAACAACTCCAGGGAGATGTTCCTCAAGGCCAGGCCCGGATGCTGTGATGCATAATTCCACCTATGTCACATTGGCTAGAACTTGATCACATGTTCACATCTAAGGATAAAGAAGGCTGGAAAATGTCTAACTTTCACAGGAGAAAAAAAAAAAGGAAATGTTTCATGAAAAGCTGGACAGTTTTTGCCACAATAAATATCACAAACATTTTATTGCTGACAAAGTTGGGGTTGCATAGCTGTCACTTGTAAGATGCAACTACTGACATTTTCTCTGAAGTTCTAAAATAACACTTAATTTTACTGTTGTCTCCTTATTCTGTTTGTCCTTCTTTGTTTCTCTTATCTGCAACCTATTTTTATTAATCATCTGCTAGTGATTTGGCTGGACTGATTGCACATAGTAAGTTTTATTTGGAAGTGTGTATTTGCATTCAAGAAGAAAGAAAATTAGTAATGTAGCATGACATACATAAACATCTAGTTAAATTTTTTATAGAGTATAATTTAAATGCCAACAAACTTTTTACTACCTTTCTAATAAAAACACTGGCTTATTTCCCCCAAACAGTTTAAAACTATGAGAAGAATTATGATCAAAGTTCAGAATGACGTAATCAATGATACTTAGGTCTTTTTGTCTGTAAGAGATTTACCTTTATTATAAGCCATAATACAAAGATAATTTTCCCCTTACAATGCTAAGAAAATTTTGGTGAAGAACCAAATTTTGGAGAAAATGCTATGAAAATGAATCAGTGGCCGCCTTGGTGGTTGCTATGGAAACTTTCAGGAAAACCTTTCTCTGGCAGATTCCTCTGGCATCACCATGCCACAGTCGTTTTATTGTCATGACAAGAAGAGAGGCCTTCCAGATGTGAATTGTAGCTAGGCTGCACGGATCTATTCCCTCCCAGAAGATAAACATCTTACATCTTACAATAAGAAAGAAAAATTTGTATTTGGGGGTAAATTTTTTTTGAGAATGACTATTTCTAGAAATTATGCTTTCCTTCTGTATCTATGTTGAAAGATTTGAGTGGGAAGAAAAAATTCCCTTCATTGGGTCCAAATTATGGACAACAGTTGAAAAGAAGTGCCCCACAAATGAAGTAAGATATTAGTGAATGTGTATCACTGTGGTGTTAGCTAGCGTTCCATTACTATGACAAAATACCCGACACGATCAACTCATAAGAAGGAAAGGTTTATTTGGGCTCATGATGTCAAAAGTTCCATTCCATGGTCACTCAGCCCCACTTCGTTTTGGGGCTGTGACAAGACAGCACATCATGTCCAGGAGAGCAAGGCAGAGCACAGCTGTTTACCTCTTGGCAGTTGGCAAACAAAAAGAGAAACAGAAAAGGGCCAGGTTCCAGTAATGCCCTGCAAGGTCATGCCCCCAATAACCTAACTTCCTTCCACTAGGCCCCACCTCCTAAAGGTTCTACCACCTCCCAATAGCGCCATAAGCTGAGGACCACACCTTTAACACATGGGCCTTGGGAGACATTCGAGATCCACACTCTAGCCACTACCCACCCTACCCCACCCCACCCCACTCCTAGCCCTCACATTTTCTTCCTCAAAGAAAACAACTAAAAGGTTTGTAATACATTTCCCTCATGGAAGGTCACCACCTGTAAAGCTGTACTGAATAAAGTTAAGCTGCAGGTCACAGCATCACCTCAGTCACCTTTGGTCCAATAGGAGCATCTCACCTCTATGCACAGGGTAGGGCCTGGGAGATAACTAAGCACTGTCCAGCACTGCATTTGACATGGACTGAAGAGATAGCTAAACAGCTTTGGTTTGAGCTCTTCCTGTGGGTGTCCTCAAATTTGTCTCATTGAAATAAAAATCTTTCTAAAAATGTCTAGCCCCACCCCCAGATGGATATCTCTCATTTGGGCAGGCTTAAAACAGTGGTAGTATTAAGTATTAAGCACCAGGGACTTGTGACTCAGATAACCATGGATTCTAAGCCTGGCACCATCAATCATACATTCTGGGACTTGGGATATGGTTGTTGTGAAAATTAAATTAAAAGAAAAAAGAAAATTATATATAGCAAATGTGAAAGTAGTGTGAAAATTGAATGAAAATGGAATCACTTATGTCAACCCTAAAGGGAAAAAAATAAGTAAAAAAAAAAGCCAGAGGTAAGGAAGAAAGGGTTCTTACACATGCCCGATAGCAACTATCACAAAATACTCTGCCAAAACCACCAGCCGGCACAGACAACACTGCAAACTTACACACAAGCCACTTCTCCAAAGACAGGTACTCAGCATGTGTCTGTTCAACCTCAGTCTGATGCCACTCCTGGTAGTAATCATTATGGCCAAAGATTATTGTTTCAAAATATCTGATGTAATCTTCCTCATTTTTGCCTTTAAAAACTTCCCTTGCTTCTCTTTGAATATGACCATTGTTTAGGATGGCACACATATTCTCTATTGCAATGTTCTGCTCGTTCCCATTGCAATGTTCTGACATTCCCCAATAAATATAATTCTGTAATTGTTTGGAAATTTTCTTTCCCAGTTTTATTTAGGTAGACATATAGAATCAGTGCTCAAGAATCACTCGTTGTTAATACTATCATTATTATCTGGGGGAACCTGACTAACCAGAATACTTTGAGATATGGAGCGCTGAGTGGAAAAAAAGGGGGAAAGGGAGCTTTTCCTTACCAATGGAAGACAGTTTAAAGAGACTAGAGCTATTTAGGCAGAGAGGCCAATCCAGGAAAGCCTCAACTCCATCTGCAGGTAGAGAAGGAAGAGAGACTGGACTTGCAGAACTGAGCAGATGCTGGCGGGCGATCAAGGGGAGACAAATCTGGCTTCAAAGAAGGAAGCATTTGGGACAGATTAAACTGGTGACAATGGCAATAGGCAACCTACCTCCTGAGAGGGTCAGTACTTTATTCTAGGTTCCACCGGACCAGAAGCTATCTTAGTGGAGGAGTCCTGCGCAGGATTTTAGGGATGCTGCGCTTTTAGACTACGCCTGGGACCAGGGAGGACTCCCAGAATAACCGGGTGATCACCCCGCGCCCAGCTTCGGCCAGTCCTCCCCTGGAGCGCAACTTTCCCGCTGAAAACTTTTACCCGGGAATCCCGGGAGTCCCGCCCTCCAGCCGTTGCTATGGCGACGGCAGCCGTTGACCCGAAGAGCCCGCCAGGTTTGGGGGCGGGGGCCACCTCCGTCCAGGAACTGGGCGTGGCCTCGGTTACTATGGCAGCGGGACGCTGAGGCCGGGCCTGCGCCCAGCTTGGGAGCCCAGGCTCCTCTCGTCCTTTGCATGGCACCCAAGAAAGAGAAAGGCTTGACTACGGGCACCAATTCTAAGATATGGGAACCCTCGCTCATAGCCGCGCACTTGAACCAGGTGAGCCTGGAGCCCCCAGGTCCTCTCCGCCCCGCACAGCCTGAGCCCGGCTCCCTGCGCTCCCGGGAAACGCGCGCTTTGCAAACCCCGGGGCTCTACCGCGGAGGGAGTGCATGATGAGACAGTCAATGTTAGGAGAAGGAAGGGCAGGCCCGCCAGCCCCTGAGTGCGATTCCAAAGGCATGGGGAGGAGAGGAGGACCCTTTTCAACAAAGCCGTCCACAGGGCACTCCGCAGTCCCGCTGGAGGTGTCCTCGCGGCCTCCTGGCTTCCTCTTGACATCCCCTGAAGGACAGGTATCTTGTCACGGCCTCTGTGGGCGTGTCCTCTGTGGACACATATTTATTAAATATGTGTCCATATTTAATAAATGCTAGTGAAAACAGACATAGAGCTCCCAGGACAACCACCTATGTAAAGTGAGCCTTCTACAGGTAGGAAAGCCTTGATAGCACTAGATCAAAGTTTTGATAAATTTTGAAGGTGTAGGAGACCAGAGTAACGAGGCTGCTCATCCAGGGGTTGCTGCAAAGGCGCTGGGCCGTCTACAGCTCACTGGCCACATTGGATTGCCTGGGTTCCCAGAACTGGACAGATCCCCGCCCTCAACCCCACCCACCTTCAGCCAGTGGGAGCCCCGGCTTCTGTCACTTGCAGCTGGAAATGCACTTTGACACCATGCTGTTTCTCAGTCCAGCGAAGGATTTGGGAAGAGAATGGCTGTTTCTGGAAATTCCAACCTGCCATTGTGAACTACTCTTTAAAAATCGAAAAACGTTTTTCACTTTATAAGTGTGTATGTGGTGCACCAGAGAGCTAGTACTTAAAGGAAAAAATGGATCGAAAGTCTTGTACTGTGCTCATGAGAAATTTTTACCTGTTTATCCTTATTTTCCTATTTTCCAGTATAATTATTTTTTCCTATGAACAGTAACCCTGTATGATATGGAAATTAATCCTGATGAAGAATTTCACAAAAATAGTTATGATGCGCCGGGCGTGGTGGCACACTCTTGTAATCCCAGTACTTTGGGAGAGACCAGAGGATCCGGGTTCGCGGCCAGCCTCAGCTCTCTCTCTCTCTCTCTCTCTCTCTCTCTCTCTCTCTCTGTGTGTGTCTCTCTCTCCCTCTTTCTACCTAGTGAGGCCCTCCGCAACTTCGTGAGACCCGGTTTCAAAATAAAGTATAGAAAACAATAGGGCCGGGGGTGTAGCTCAGAGGTAGAATGCCCCTGCGTCCAATCCCCGATACCGCAAAAAAAAAAAAATAGTTATGATGCTACAGATGCTAGTGTGACATCATGGAATTTGGGGTCGTTTCTATAACTTTAGGAATGAAGGATGTCAACTCAGTAATCCCCAGTTACATTCTCAAATTCTCAAAAGATGTTTTTGAAAGCACTTTGTAAAAGCACCCTCTCTTTTGCTTTTATAAGTCAGGACCAGCCAAAATAATTTTTCCCCATTTTCTTTGAGATTATGTAGGCCAAGTCGGGCTTGGAGCGCACATTTCTGCTTGAATTATAAACTGCTGAACAACGGAGTTTGATGGAGGTGCTGACACTGCATTAGCCTTAGTGTTGCAAATATGAAGCTATAATTTTCCTAGTTGAATGGAAAACCTAAAGGCACTCCTTTTTTTTTCTTATGGCTTGAAAACCTGAAATAATATTCAGCTCTCTTGATCCTACTCAAACAATATAATTTCAATAAATCTTATATACTAAAAGAAAGAATTTGAACTCAAAGCAATATGTAGTTTTTACTACAAAGAGAGAAGTCAATTTTCTTCAATTTGTTGGAATACATGTTTTCTTATTGCAAGAGGAAGGTAACTGTCCTCCATCTCCTCTGATTTTTTTTTCTCAGCTTGGTTTTGTGTCTGATTCAAAAAGAAAATTCCCAGATTAACCCAACAGTCCAATGCTCAGAGACATGCCCTAACCACGGGTGTCATAGACTCTGAATTTGGGTTAAAGATGACTGTGGGTGTGTGAAATCTTTATTAATAGGGTTTAGCAAAGTTCTCTGCATATAGTGTGTGCTCCAAAATGTTACCAATTTAGTTCTTACAAAAACATTTTTCCCATACAGTGTTTACTCTTGCACAGGTATATGTGGTTGAGGGTATGTGCTGAGGACAGCAGACAAGGAAATAATGCATCCAATCTTCCACAAGCCCAGTTTTTATCATTAACTCATTGAAGAATGCAGACCAGCAACAGCTTTAAATGTAGGTTTATACTGGTCTGCACTAATCTTTAACACAATAAGTGCAAAATTTGGTCTTAGTGAATTTATCTTGTATCGCTATTTGGGCTGTCCTTTCTGGCTGGGATAATTACCATTTTTTTTTTTTTTTTTTGCAGCACCAGGGATTGAACCCAGGGGCATTCTACCTCCGCGCTACACCCCTGGCCCTATTTTTTTATGCTTTATTTTGAAACTGGGTCTCACGAAGTTGCGGAGGGCCTCACTAGGTAGAAAGAGAGAGAGAGAGACAGGCAGAGAGAGAGAGAGAGAGAGAGCTGAGGCTGGCCGCAAACCCGGATCCTCCGGTCTCTGCCTCCCAAAGTACTGGGATTACAAGCGTGCACCATCACGCCCGGCGATAATTACCATTTTTTAAGTACATGTTAGTTGGTTCTAAATTGTCAAATGATTAACAAGTAATACAAGGTAGTATATTACTAAGCATTAAAAGATTAGCGACTAGAGGTCAGGAAGATGAATATGGGCTAGGGTAGTCAGGAGATACTTGGCAAAAACTTATCTTTATTGGTCCCTAAATATTGGTAGAATTTGGACTGGTAGAATACAGGAGGACAATTATTTTAGAAAAGGAGACCCAACATGTGCGTTAAATAAGTTTTGCTGGTGTTGCTCTGGTCTAAGATATTTTCTAGTCAGTTCTGATTATGATATGTATATATGCTTTTATTGGCGCATTGTAGTCTCACATCATAATGTAGTTCAGAGTGATAGGGACACATGCACACAGCACTTGGTGAGCTTCCCCCCCGGGGCCTCCTCCCCACTTCCCCACCGTCCCCATATGGGATATTGAGATTGCCATATGGCAGATGATGCTGGGAGAAGAGAGATGACAATTAATTTGTTCATGACAATTTATAAAAAAATTTTATAATTTTTCAAACCGCATAGCCATTTCTTCCAGAAGCCTACAGATTTCACAAATCCTATCACTGGATAATGTCACATGGCTTCAAAATGACTGGCTTATGTGTTTCAATTGGAATTTTGTGTAATGGTAAAACTTGTATATCAACACAAGGGGAAAAATCCTTCATATCAGTATAGAGAATATTCACAGACCAGATGCAAATGTTTTCCTCTTTTCCTTTAAGATATTGTGTAATTTTGTCCCCGAATGTGTTTTTCAGAATACTAGGATTCCTTGGAAGTCTATTTGGGTTGCTTTAGGTATCTCACCAGAAGTGTTTGGTTTGGGATTTTGTTAATTTTAGTCATGAAATGCTTTCATATTTTCAGACTCTCTGAGAATAGTATTTATTTTCATTTGTTCCTCAAGTCTCATTTTTATGTTATAACAAAAAGGCAGCCATAACTTGTGAGACTATTGACATGACCAGGTATTCAGTTCCCTTACTGAGACCCACCACAGAAAACATTAAAAGCACAGTAAGGCTGGGCGTGGTGGCGCACGCTTGTAATCCCAGTACTTGGGAGGCAGAGACCGGAGGATCCGGGTTCGCAGCCAGCCTCAGCTACTTAGTGAGGCCCTCCGCAACTTCAACTTCGTGAGACCCGGTTTCAAAATAAAGTACAAAAAATAGGGCCGGGGGTGTAGCTCGGAGGTAGAACACCCCTGGGTTCCATCCCCGGTACCACAAAAAAACAAAACAAACCAAAAAAAGCACAGTAAAACATCTGTGGCAATCCAGATGCCTGTGAACTGAGCTCGACTCATGACTCCAATATTCATTGATTTCACTTTGAGATGATTATTTCAGGCCTCAGGTATCCAACTTAAATGGTCAGACACCCTCATTGTCATTGCCTAATGTTTATCAAGGTTTTACGCCTTCATTAAGCCTTTAACTCTTCTTTAATATAAATAACTACATATTTTAAAATATTGGAGCCGGACATAGTGGCGCACGCTTGTAATCCCAGTACTTGGGAGGCTGAGACAGGAGGATCTGGGTTCTCGGCCAGCTTCAGCTACTTAGTGAGGCCCTCTGCAACCTAGTAAGACCCTGTTTCAAAATAAAAAATAAAAAATTGGGCTGGGGGTGTAGCTTGGAGGTAGAATGCTCCTGGGTTCAATCCCCAGTACCGCAAAAAAAAAAAAATATCGGATACATCTGCTATAATATATTGAAGTCCTTACTGAGACACAAAGGTCTTGTGCCCACATTCTATAGACTAGTTCTCAATGTATGCTTCCCCCTTTTCAAATAAGGAATAACATTTGCATACTATTAGCGTCTAGAGACTGGAAAGCACACAACAGTATGATACATGACAGTACTGCCCTTTACAGTACTCATTCAGAGATGGAGACTCTCAGGGTGTCTAGGATCCTCACCCCCTTTTACAAAACTGAGGACCAGCAGTTTCAAGATCTGGTACAAAGACATGTAGTGATGTGGCACATCAAGGATCAGGCCTGCTGGGCATTGGTGGTGCACGATGCCCTCCCAAGTACTGGGCTTACAGGAGGATCTCAGGTTAGAGATCAGCCTTGGCAATGTAGCAAGACTCTCAGCAACCTAGTGAGATTCTGTTTCAAAACAAAAAATAAACAGGGCTGGGGGTATAGCTCGGAGCTAGAATACTCCTGAGTTCAATCCCCAGTACCATAAAAGAAAAAAGAAAAAAAGAGAAAGAATCAGACCCTAGACTTTCTCACTAGTTCATACTTCTTCCTTAGAATTATAAGTGTGATAATCATAGCATTTTATATAGACCTTCCAATTTTAAACAGAATTTTACAGGTTTAATTTTTTATGTCAACCTTCAACCGTGCTATGAAGTAGGTATTATTAGAGTAGAATGAGTTAAGAAATGTTTATTGAAAGTTATTTGGTTAATACTTTAACTTAAGATCAACATAATATTTAAAACTAATAAATAGATACAAAAAGTGTACTTATTTTATCTGAAACATCAAGCTTCATCTTTTGGGGAGGGTACTGGGGATTGAACCCAGAAGCATTCTATCTCTGAGCTATACCCCCAGCCCTTTTTATTTATTTATTTTTATTTTGAAACAGGTTCTCATTAAGTTGCTGAGGCTGTCCTCAAACCTGCGGTCCTCCTGCCTCAGCCTACAAAATACTAAAATTAAATTAAATTAACTATTAAAGATGGAGCCTAGTCAGGCTCCATCTTTAATAATTCTATTATCTATTATAATTCTATTATCCTCTAACTTTTACATATGGAGGATAGAGACTATAACATTTTTATATTCAACTCTTAGGCTTCTATCTGAGATCATCTAAGCAGGACAAAGAGAAATATTTGAGTTTGTAGCTCAATATTGTATCTGTAAAATATATAAATTCTTGATTAGGAAAAAGTTATTTTCCACTTTCCAGTAAAGTATAGAAATATCATTTCTTCTGCTACCTTGAAGTATGCCACATTCCCTGGTTGTACCAGAAAAAAACTTGGCTTATTGAAGTCTCAAACTACCTCTGTCTCTCAACTTGCCCATGTCCGTTCATGGTACTATAATTTTCACTCACTAAAACTCATCTGTAAGTTACTGGTCTTGTTCTTTCCCCCACATTCAGCCTGTGTCTAAGTCCTCTTGATTTTTCCTTTAACATTTCTCATTTTTGTCTCTTTCTCTTTAATCTCCTTTCCTTCATTAGAGACCGAACCCACATCTTTTGATCCCTGAATTTTAAAAAGAGCCCCTTGCTTCTACTCACCATAGAATTGCCTATTTCTCTTTGTCGAATCACCTACATTTTCTAAATTTATCTTTCCTAAACACTACTTGCACCATATTAAATCCCAGCTCAAAAACTGCCAGCCACCATCTATAATCAGTGTCAACAAAGTCTAATCAGACTGCACTCTTCAGACCTTGCTAATAAGACTCCATCTAGTCATCAAATTGAATTGCTACAGTCCCCTTGCTGTAGCATGCACACATCAAGAAGACTGTGAGCTGCAGGAGAAAGCAGCTGGGGCCAGCCAGATAGAGGTATTTTGTTTTTTTTTTTGTTTGTTTGTTTGTTTTTTTGCAGTACCGGGGATTGAACGCAGGGGCGTTCTACCTCCACGCTACGCCTCCGGCCCTACTTTTTATACTTTATTTTTGAAACCGGGTCTCACAAAGTTGCGGAGGGCCTCACTAAGTAGAGCGAGAGAGAGAGACAGAGAGAGAGAGAGAGAGAGAGAGCTGAGGCTGGCCGCGAACCGGGATCCTACGGTCTCCCAAAGTACTGGGATTACAAGTGTGCACCACCACGCCCGGCGCCAGATAGAGGTATTGAATCCTGATTCTCAGCTACAGAACTGGTGACCTAGAGCAACTTGCTTACCCTTTCCTAGCCATTCTCTCCTTTTGTCAGATGAAAATAATAATAATGTCTACTTCAAAGGCTTGATGTGAATATAAAATGATATTTTATTTTATTTAATATACTGTTATTGGTGCATTGTAATTATACATCATAATGAGATTCAGAGTGGTAGGAACATACATGCGCACAGCAGTTGGTATATTTCCCTCCAGATCAATCTATAGCATTTGGCATCTCACAGGCCTTCAGTAAAGGAGCTCCCTCTGCTTTCGCTCATATTAGGCTCCTTGCTGGAAATGGTCTTCCTCCTTTCTGCTCCTTGTCCTCTGGATTCTTTGGGGCCTTTTTAAAGCATACCTTGCAGCAAGCTTTCCTGAAAACCCTAACCCACGCTTAGCTTTCACCGTGGCTCTAGGCTCCATCTTATAACTTAGTACTTGATTACAGAATGCCTTGAATTATCTGCTTTCATTTCATATTTTGTAGAGCAGAAGCTGCTGGAAATCACATATTATGCTCCTTATATATACCCCCACCATAACGGGCTTGGTTTTAGGTTCATGATATACATGCAAACCATATATTGAAATTAATTTGCTGACTTACCTTGAAATATGAAGTAACCTGTATTATGGAAACCAGGAAAGTTAGTAGCATGAGGAAATAGTTTCTAAGAGAAGAGGACAGGGCAGAAAGCATGTATATAAGAGAAGCATCGCAGCAACTGTTTAAGATTGTGATGGTTCCCTGAGAAGAGCTGTGCGATGTTTCCATTTCATTTGCAGATATTTCATCTGCCAACCGGGAGGCATCCAGGTTCCCTAGAACACTTAGTTTGCAGTCTCTCCTTTAGTTGAAGAATAATATTTTTCTCTTATTAAATGCATCTTGGTGATAATACCTGAGCTGTGCACACTTGGAAAATAGCAATAAAGGTTCCTAGAGCCTTCAACAAAGCTTATAATTCTTATAAAGGCTTGGAAAGTGGATATGGGTATATTAAGGTAGATATTATATATATATGTATATATATATTAATATCAAAGACCTCTGAAATAAAATTGTAAAATCTATAGACACTAGGACGATGATAAACTGAGTCTAAGTAGGTTTTGAGGGAAAAATGTTAAGTTTAACTGAAGTGTTTGAAACCATTTTAAGTGTAGTTTATCAAAGAGGGAAATGCATTTTATTGGACAGAACCCTTGAGCAATTTTTGAGAGGCAGTGAAGGGTTTTTCAACTTTTTTGATCTTAAACAGTAAGCTATTTCTCATGTTAATGTGTATTTAAGACTTACTGGAAATACTCATAATATGAGCTGAAGACTGATGTCTGGCAGCAAGCATATTTCTGAAATTGGGTTGGTTTTTATTACTATATTTTCTGAAATATGCTTTCATTGATATTTACAAAACAAATTGGCAGTTCACACAAAGGTTGTTTTAATAAAAGCCAATGCAAACAACTGAGTTGCTAGGAAGAATGTTAAGAGGGAAATGGACTTTTCATAACCTCACATTATAATTTCTCTCTTTTTGGACAAAAATGTATTATTTGAATGAGTTTGGAACTGAAGGGAATTAGTACATCAAAATATCCACCTCGATGTTATATGTGATCATTTTTATTGCAAGTGAAAAATATTAAACGTAAGTAAAATGGAAGTGTTGCCAACACGAGCCTGGCAGAATCCTAGGAAAATGTTAGTTAAGAAATGGTGAATGTTGACCATGGTTCAGCTCTGGCCATAGAAACCATCATTGGCTCCCAGTTCTGACAGCATAAAATCCAAGGTTTTCTGCCCAGCTTTCACAGCCCTGCCCAATGTGGCCTTTCTCTGCCCATCCATCTTCATCCCCCTCTATTCCAGTCCAGAGGTCTCTGTGAGATCTTCAGGTACATACTGACTATACCCATGCAATATCCTATTCTGAAGATCTTCTTGCCTCCATCCAACTCCTTCTCATTAAAATCCTCCCCTGTATCTTCCAAAAAACAGTTCAAGTGACACCATTCTGGTCCTCAATGATTTTCTGCCTTTCCCTAAACTAGTGATTGTTATCCTAAATTGTTACCTACTATGAGTTGTTACCCAACAATTTCAATGTCAGTGTCACCTACTGTCTCTACATCCTCATGGGCACTGCAGATACCTGGAGGGAAGCAAGAGTTGATCATTTCAAGTTTCCTCCTTCCTAGCTATAGTACCTAAGAGTGAGAAGCATGTAGTGGTCCTCAACAAACACCTACTGGATTAAGTCCACTGAGTATGTGTTACTGCCTTACCCTCCTGGCCTGTTTAGAGTTCCAGACCCATTGGTTATGGTAACAAGTTGAAGATGACTGCAAATCTTAGTTGCTCCATCTATAAAACAGGGTTGGTGATTGTTTTCCATCGCTGTGACCAAAACATCTGACATAAACAGCATAGAGGTTTATTTGGGCTCACGGTTTCAGCGGTACAGTCCATGAACTTCCGACTCCAAGGCAGACATCATGGCACCATGACGTGCGGCAAAGGACAGCAACTCATCCCATGGCAGCCAGAAAGCAGAGAGAGCAAAAGACAGAAAGAGGCCACGCCCCGAGTGATCTACTTCCTCTAGCCACACCCCACCTGCCTAAGTTACCACCCAGTAAATCCATTCAAATTATTAATCCTTCAATGGATTTATCCACTGATGAGATTAGAACCCTGATTCAACGATTTCACCTCTGAATATTGTTGCATTGTCAATACATGATCTTTTCTGAGGGACATTTTATATCTAAACCGTAACAGTGGCCATACCTCCCTTGAAGATATTAAAAACAATGTCGAGAGGAGCTACAGGCAGCCAGCACATAGTAACTGAAATTTCACACATCCAAATCAAAACTCTGGATTTCCTCATCAATCTTACTTTGCATCGAGTCTTCACCTTCTCATTGAAAGGTGCTACCATTCACCAAGACAGTAACTAGGGCCCCAAACCTCACACGCATTGCCTTTTCCTCTGATCCACACCCCACAATCAATTCTTCATTATATCCTCGGTTGACTCTATCTCCAAAATGTAGCTAAGATCTGCCCTCTTGGCACTGCCCCACTGCTACACCCTAATCCAAGCCACAACTATATCTTGCCCAAGCTACCAAATATCTCAAGAGATTTAGAAATTAGTCTCTTACTCCCATTCTTGCGGCCTTGAAGTCTAGCCTCCATACGGCAGCTGTGGTATTTCTTTTGATACATTTGTCTTATTTCAAAGGCTCTACCATGGCCTAAAAGACTGTGCCCCAACCTCTGAGGACCACTGGACTTCACCTTTTGTCTCCTATGATGCACCCTCGCACTCAGCCCACACTGGCCTTTCTGCTGATCCCCAAACCCATCAGGAAACACGTTGCCACCTTAGAGTCTTTGCTCTTGCTCTGCCCTCTGCCTGAAATAACCCTTCCTAAGATGGTCATGTGAGTCATTTCCACCCTTCCTTCAGTGTTCTGTTCAAATGTCAACTCCCCTACTACCCTGTCTACAGTACGCTACAGTACACGCTCTATCCACACTCCCTCAATCGGTCCTTCACCTTCGACTTCACAGTTACCTCATGGTTCTCTGTCTCCCATGTGAACGTAAGCTCCATGAGGGCAGGGATCTGTCTTGATCACTGACATATTGCCAGCACCTAAAAGTTCCTGGCATGTGGCTGCATGAAGGAATAGTAGGTGCTCAGTAAGGAGGAGCTCTGAGTACTAGTAGGTTTACTGTATTTCTAAGAATGGTGTGAAAGTCAGTGTATGAAAGTGTATGGAATGCCATTTAGCCCCGCATAAATATTTACAATTATTATTTCTCATATGGATGTTATACAAACTAACATTCAAAACTAAATTAGTCTCCCCCACCAGCCTCCACCTCCTTCTTGTGCTATCTTGGATACTGGTATTGTCCTGTTTAGTGAAGGCAGAAAGTATCCTTGAACCTCCCCTTCTGATATCCAATTCATCAGCAATTCCAATTGCTGCTGCTTCTCTCATTTCTGTTCCTTCCTTTCTACCTCCTCTAATTCCTAACAGGCACCATCACAGTGGCTTCTAACCTCTCCCCTTGCCTGCCTTCATCCAGTGGTGAATGTTCAAAACATTTTAATAACTATCATAGTTCTATGTCAATCAATTAAGTAAAATTTTCTAACCCTAATAATGCTATCTGACATTTTTATATATATGTAATTTCTTTATGAGCAATTAAGTCACAATACTACGTCTTAGAATGTCATATTAACTTAACTTTAAAAATTAATTTTATTTATACAATTTATTTATAAATTTTTATAATATATAACTTATAACTAATTTTGTAAGTTTGATATCACCCTACATTTATTTTATAAAACATAGCATGGTTAAAGTTTAGGACTAAAAAAACTGAAAGACATTAATTCAATGTATTTTTTCATTTTTGTCATCAAATAATAAACCCATTTCTGTACAATTTATTAGAAAATCAAATAGCATTTCTTTGAGAATTGATACTTTATTTTGTTTTGTTTTGAATTGTACCCTTTATTTCTTTGTTATTATATAGACTCTGCTTTTCTTTCATAGTTATCCTCTGCTTTTCTTTCATAGTTTGCTTTACTCACTTTATATGGGCAATATATTTACTTTTTTTTCTTGTAACTGTAAAGAACATATTGACATTCTGTTAGAATATTTCATTAAGGCCAAATCCCAAAAATATTTCATTTTCCAAATGCTCAACAACTCTCACTTTTCAATCTGCAGTAAAAGGGGTACTGGAGCTGGGCGTGGTGGCACAGGCTTGTCATCCCAGGACTTGGGAGGCTGAGACAGGAGGATAAGCAAGTTCGTGGCTAGCCTCAGCTACTAAGTGAGGCCCTCCACAACTTAGCGAGACCCTGTTTCAAAATAAAGAATAAAAAATAGGGTAGGGGTGGAGCTTGGAGATAGAATGCCCCTGGGTTCAATCCCCGGTACCGCAAAAAAAAGGGGGGGTACTGGAGGCTTGCGTGACTTCCGCTCGGTGATAGTGGTCACAGCTCTACGGAATGCCATCAGGGGCCCAATAATTTTCTAATGTTTAATATCCACCTTGTTTTAGGTGTATTATTTAATTATCTCTGGTGTTTGATAGTAAATGGAAAATTTATCAGGAAGCATTTACATTGGTTTAGTTGATTTACATATTTTATTTTGACATCTAGATATATATAGTGAGTTGAACCAAAACAAACCACCTGGAGGTTTTTTCTAAAATTGCTCTCCATGTCATCACACTGGCCCTGTTTTCATGTAAATATTTCTCATGAAAACCATTTTTATTGGTAATCAATGACATATATTGAAATGTCATGGATGCTATTCTAACTCCATCAGATCAACAAAAAACATTTTATGATATTTGGCATCTTGAATTTTGCATATTAGGCATTATTAAAACACTTTTATGTAAATCCTTTGAAGCTTTATCAGTAGTGATTAAAATTTCACAGCTTTAATTTGAATTTTCCAAAAGATTGCTTTCTCATTTCAGTAAATGCTTTGTCAAAGTCAAAACTATGTAAATGTACATTGTGACGATTCACACACACACGTATATATACATATATATGTATATATATATATAACCTCTTGAAATTTAACTAAATGTTTTATGTCTGATAATGCTTACTTATGTTTAATTGCATACAAATTGTGTTAAAATCAGATATATTTGAAAATGTTTTAATCATTTTATTGACATACTTTGATAAAAAAGTTATCTCAAATACTTAAATGCATAAAACTTATTTATGGTGCTCTTTAAGCTTATTTTGTTAATGATTGTGAAATTTATATATTGAAAACATGCTATTCTATAAATGAACTAATACATAATACTCATTTTGTTTAGCACAAAGCCTGTGAGATTCATGCATGTCGTAGCATGTACACATAGTGTGTTCTTTTTTGTGGTATTGTAGTACTAGTCCATTGTAGGAATGTACCATGAATTTTTTAATGCATTTTTCTGCAGATTGACATTTGGGTCATTCTCAGTTTGAGATATTGCACACAATTCTGTTATAAAGTTCTTGTAAAAGTTTTTCTTTGGACATGCATTCATTTATCTCAGTCGTGTACTAAGGACTAGAAATGCTGGGCCAAGGGGCAGCCATAGGGCATAGTTTAGCTTTACTAGATACTACCTTAAAATTTTCCAAGAGTTGTACCAATTTACTCTTCTTGGTAATGTATGTGAAGATGCATCACTTGTCAGTCTTTTTAACTCCAGTACTTTCTACTGTAATATTTCCCCCCTCCTAAATTTGTTGTAGTTAATCTCCAAGTAAAGTTCCTCTTTCCCCATGGCATATTAGGTTGCCATTCTGTGAATCTTTCTGGCCATTCAATCCCTTTTTAGGTTACTGGGTAAAGCTTTCCAAGTATAAAGACACTCTAGCAATTGTGTGTGTGTGCGGGGGGGGGGGTATTGGTTATTGAACCCAGGGCAATTCTACCTCTGAGCTACACAATCAGCCCTCTTTTATTTTTTGTTTTGAAACAGAGTCTCACTAAGTTGCAAAGAGCCTCTCTCAGTTGCTGAGTCTGGCCACAAACCTACGATCCTCTGGTTTCAGCCTCCCAAGTACTGGGATTACAAGTGTGTGCCACCACACCTGCTTGAAACTCTGGTTTTTATAGATGCTTTCTCAAAATCTTTGTGAAATCTCCTTGTCTTGCTTACCTGTGCTCTCGAAACTGTGTTGTCATCACCTCTCCGTAGGAAGGCAGGTGAGGGCGGGAGGAGAAACCCACTGGCCTGTGAGTCAGGCACTTCTTTTGCTACTGATGTCACCTTGATCAAGTCTCCCTGTCACAGATTTTATTTTTCCATCTGCAGAACAAAATGATAAGACAAGCCGGGCGTGGTGGCACACGCTTGTAATCCCAGTACTTGAGAGGCAGAGACCAGAGGATCCAGGTTCGCGGCCAGCCTCAGCTACTTAGTGAGGCCCTCCGCAACTTCGTGAGACCCGGTTTCAAAATAAAGTATAAAAAAATAGGGCCGGGGGTGTAGCTCGGAGGTAGAACGCCCCTGGGTTCAATCCCCGGTACCGCAAAAAAAAAAAAAAAATGATAAGACAAAATGGCAACAACAACAACAAAAATCTCCCAGCACTGAACCCTGTACTTGAAGGTTTTGCTGTGTAGTTCATTGTTATATCTTATATAAGAACAGTTAATGAGCCCCACCCAAGTGTGATCCCCAGAGCGCCCCACTATTAACTCTTTTCCATACAGAGGAGTGCCCATTTAACCTCACCTTTGTCTTTAAGCCAGATCCTAACCATGACAAACTCTTCCTCTGTTTCCATGGTAACTCAATGTTTTTGGTACAGAAACTTGTGAAATACCTTCTAAATGTTTAAATAGATTCTGTTTCCCAGCTTCCCCTTGACTTCAACCCTCACCTTCATTCTTCTTTGTGCTTTTCTTATTCATTTCCTGTTGAATGGGATTATAATATGTAGCCTTGGGTGGCACAGACGATCTAACAATTTCTCAGGCAGCATATGTTGAATGGAAATGGGAAGGAAATCTCCCAAGTCCTTGGTTAAATTAGTTAATGTTAGGAAGATCGAGTTCAACCACCTCAGCCATCAAAGGCGGCTCGCCCTCCATGGCGTGTACCTTGTAGAGTTACTTTCACCTATTCGAGGATGGTTTCACTGAAAGTTTGTCTCAGCTTCTTTGGCCGCATCCTTTCCTTTGCTTTATCTGTGTATTGACATCATCACCTGCTCTTATTACTCTTATTTTATAGGAGGCTGTGTTCCAGAAAAAACAAGGAGGCTGAACGTTTCCTCTCTAATTTGAATTGTAGCCTCGAGAAAAAGTCACTCAAGTCTTCTAACTTAATGTGCTTAAGTGAAAGTTTTCATTCACATGAACACACAACTAGAAACCAGTTGTGTGTGACACAGTGAGCAATTGTGTTTGACACAGTGTTTTAAATTAATCCAAGAGGAAAGACTGTTCGTTTTGGCATGGTTCGGGAAAAGTGGGAGCTTGACGTGGCTTCGTCAGGTAATTAAATTCAGTTGAAAAACATTATTTCCTTCCATGTCAAGCTAGGGTCCTACATACTGCTTGGAGTATATAGAAAAGAGAGGGTGGGTCAGTGAAAGAGGAAAAACACAGCATTCCTGCCATTCAGGACCTTACAGTACGGAGACTACAGATACCAGTGGTTCTAAAAGTGTGCTCACTGGACCAGGAGCATCCAGCATCACTTGGAAACATACAAGAAATGAAAATTCTCAAACTTCATCCTAGATATTGAGTCAGCAACTGTGTTGCATGCAATGCTCTCAAAATAGAGGATGCAAAGATACCACCACAAATGGTTCCACATACTAACCGATTCTGCCATTTTATTCAACATTGTTTTAAGGTCTGTTTGAGTTGAGATAGACATACTTAGTCCACTTTGCTTTATTGCTGTTATGTTATCCATCTTTGCATCCCCCATTTCTAAGACAGCTTCCTAGAAGGTCTGGCACTGCCCCAGATCATCTTTGTTTGGGTCTTGAGTTTCACACCATAATTTGGAGACTGTCTTTTCAGACCTAAAAATCAAAAGATGTAGTCAGACAAAGAATTTTTTGTCCTGTTTCTAGGTATTAGAGAGTAGGGGAGTTGTAATTTTGTTGCCAGAATATTGTTATTTATATGACATTTTATTGAATTTGGGAGCCAATAGGATAGAGATTATGACCAGGACAGTCTTGTACCCCTGTGTTAGTCAGAAGTAGCTTTGGATATTTTTTTCCTTTGTATTTTGTATCCTTTGTGGATGCAGAAATTAAACTCTGTCAGTGGCATTGAGGTAAATAAATGATAAATGAGAACACTTGCATTGACTGCAAGAAAATGAGTTGTTCATGCGACTTAACTTACCAAGCAACAACCACGTGGCATGGATGGATCATTAGAAAGAGTATTGGTAGGTTATTTTGTTTTCTTTGTGTAGCCAGTGCCAAGGCAAAAAAAAAAAAAATTCATGGAGTATACCACAATGCTAAGTGGATAAATGACATTTACATTAAATGAAGAAAGGCGGCAAAAGAAACAGAAAGAAGGTCTACCATAGGCTAAGTAAAGAGCTGAGACTGAGTCTTGAAAATCTGTCTTAATTTTTAATGTGGAAGATGGTGACTCAACATTGAAGGGACTTGAGGAAAGTCAAAGAAGGCTCCGTGTCTGAGGACCAAGTTGATGAAAGTTATAGCTTTTAATAGACGATGATGAAAAGAGATCCCCTTTCTTTGGGGAGAGTCCCTGATTCCAATTTTGCATTTGTGGAGCAATTAGCAGGACTCCTCTTGGCTTTTCTTGGTCTCCTCTGTTAGAAGAATGTCTCTGATATGTAATATTTGTTTGAAAACCCAAAGAAGTTTGTTTCCTTTTGAGGTTTGCCTTACTTTTTATGTTCTGAAGTTCATTTTGGACCTCAGATTTTGCTCCAAGCAATAAAACTGGTTGGATCATACTAACATAATGGAGCTGTAATTTTAGCCAACTGTTGGGGGTGGGGAGATAGTTAAGGTGTGTAGTGGTTTCTGTGGTTTCTCTGTGGAGTAGAATTCCCTGCAAAGCTTTTCCATGTGGTGTTTTAATAGCTGTCTTAAAACTCTCTGATGCATGGAGCAAAACTGAATTAGGCTCATGTGCTAGGTTGGTGGGATGGGCCAAGGACTCTCCGAAAAATGAAAGAAAAACAACCAAACAGCCCAAGCCAGAGGCTGGACGGGTCCAAAGAAGATCCTGGGGACATATCGAAATTCAAAATTATAGAAGCAATCACCTCTTCTAACCCATATTTTTGCAGAACTTTCTATGGGAAATTTGAATACTTCTCTTGCCTATATTAATATTTACTTTCTCATGGTGCTTTACAATTTACAGAATGATCCTAGATATATTTGTTCATTAAGACCTACAATGATCTTTTGAAAATTGTATTATTAGACATATTTTTAAATAAGAAAATAAAGTTGTAAAGGTAAATCCAAGGTCATTTGGCTAAAACACTAACAGAGGCAAAATTTGACACCGCTTCAGAGATCTGCCCCTTTATACCAGCACTGCAATAATTTCAATTAGTAAATCATCTTTGATATTTATGAGGACGAGGAAAAACCAACCAGATCATGTATGCATGCACAGGAAAGCTGTTTCTAGACTACTGGGTTCTCATCATTCCGTATCAAACATGTACAGTGTTGTCTAAACGTCAAAGGAATGAACTCTTTCTCTAATTCAGGTGCTCAGTGATTCAGAGAGAGTTTCCTTCTAAAGTCCTGAGAGGGGCTGATAAAATGCCGCAGACTCAGTGGGCCTGCTCCTGCTAAGCATGTATAAAAATTCTCGTTAGTGTGTGGTTTTGGCTGCTATGTTCAAGAAACGTTTATTGAATGCTACTATATACCAGACACATGGGTGAAGGAGGAAGTTGTCTAGGTGGTAATATGATTCTAGGAGAACCTTTTCCATGGACCCAGCCCACTGCCTAAAATACCACCATTAACAGAACATCCCTTTGAATTGATCCAAAAGTTGTTAGGATTCCTTTTTGGAAATGCAGATAGCCTGGAGAGAAGAAGCACTTTAAAATGGCCCTAGCCACTAAAGCCTTGGGGTACATTTACTTATCTAATTAGTAGATCAACTATTAGGATCCCGAGTTGAATAGATAGTGCTGTGGGTAAATTTTATTCTACCCAAGAGAAGGGAGTGGTGGATTTTGAAAGGTCTACAAGGGGATCTGGGGAGAGAATACAACTGCAGGCCTGGGAGCCTATCTTAACTGGAGAGAGGGGTGCACCAAGGTTGTCTATCAAAGTTAAACTTTCATTCTTTTTCTCGTGTTCTTATTTTATGAACTAACCCTGTGTGGCATCTCTGTTGTAGGTCTAGATCCACAAAATTAACCAGATTCATATTTGCAATTCAACTGGTAAACAACTGACCCATTTTTGTGCTTTTTAAGCATATAAGCAGATCCCCATCTCAAATGGAACTTAATCAGAGGCTGATCCCTTCCCCCGTCCTCCGGATGGTCCCCCAGCGCCCATCGTCATCTCAGGTAGCCAGTGCCATCTCCTCTGACTCCGATTGCTGTTTTGTGTTGGTACTACGGTTGGTATGGTTGTCGTCATGGTGGGTTATTATGGGCATGTTAATGTCTCTGACAGATCTGCACAGGGCACAGAACGACTAAAAGTCTTTCCTGCCATGCTCGCACATCCCCCCATAGCTCCCGAAAATGCAACTTCAGGCAGTGTGTGTTCGTGCTTTCAACCTCTTCGTCCAAGGACCTAAACTATTTTAGAAACATATCCACTAACAAGTTTATTATTGTCAGAGAAAGCATTATTTTACACACGGAGAGTCATTTACATTAATGTTTGCCTTTTTAATGGTACCACTATGGATATTCTGTTTGGTGTTATTTCTTGGCTCATTCATTAGCTCTCCGCACTTGAAGCAGCATGGAAGGGATAACCATAAGCGCAGAAGCACTGCCTCTCCAAATAATAGCCAGGGTGCAGCTATGATTATATTATTATTATTATTATTATTATTATCATCATTATTACTATTATTACTGTTATTATTGCGATGTGCTATCCTCAGAGGGCATTCTGTAGGTTTTCTTATTCGGTCTTCACAATAATCCCTAGAAGGAGGTACTGTCACCATCTTTATTTGTTCCTGAGACCCGGAGTACTCACAGCTGGCCCACTGAGATTCGAATCCAGGCAATCTTCCCCCTGAGCCCAGGCTCTTAGTCACCATGCCACAAGGCCCTGTGCTCCTCCGCGGGGCCACTGCGGTGTGAGGGGACCTTGTCACCTGCAGACAGGGGCTGCCTGGGGACCTCCGAGTGCAGATGCCTGATGCAGAGGAACGAGCAGGAGGAAAGGAGAGCCCTGGAGGAGGCTGCCCCTGCTCCTCTCACGATGGCGTCTCTGACTTACCATGTCACCTGCTTTTATCACTTTTTTTTTTTGTGGCACTGGGTATTGAAGCCAGGAGAGTTCTACCTCTGGGCTACGCCCCCAGTCCTATTTTATTTTTTATTTTGAAACAGGGTCTCACTAAGTTGCTGAGGCTGGCCTTGAACCTGCGATCCTCCTGTCTCAGCCTCCTAAGTACTGGGATTACAGGAGTGTGCCACCGTGCCCAGCTGTCACCTGGTTTTCACAGAGTCCAATTTGAAGAATAGTGCTGAAGCCTGAGTTACACTGAGGCAAGTCAGCAGATGCTTAACCAACAATCCACACAGCACACGGCTGCAGAGTGTGTGTTTTGGGGTGGGGTGGGGTGTATGTGCAAATCAATGGAGAGAATCCCCTTTGCCCTCCTCAGTATTTTCTCAGAGATAGCCCTGGCCTGTGCAATCAAAATCGTCTCCGAGTCATTCTTAAATACACAGCTCTTCCTGGGGTGGTGCCGGCAAGTGCTTAGCAACCTGTTTTCCAGGTGGAGAGCTCTGATTGGTAGAATTTGCCATTGCCCTAAATAGCCCCCCTGGACAGAGTCCAGTTATTGAGGCAATCTCGTGGAGCAGACTTAGAAAGAGCTGTGGGCGGTTGGCTCCAGCACAGCCCTGGACGGAGTCTGAAGACTAGGGAGGAGTGGGCGGTCGGCAGTGGCAGGACCACAGCCCTTCCCCAGATCCTGGGCCTAGACAGCGCCTGTTACATGCAGCTTCGTCTTGTCTCTCTCCCGTCCCCACCACACCCTGGTACTCTTCCACCATGAATCAAGCTCATGAGAATGCCCAAGGTACCTTGAAAGAGAAGGGGATCACAGAACTTGTGGCCTGTTACTAGCAGGTACAAGGGAAGAGGAAGTAGGTCATCAGTGTGTGCTTGGATGGGAGATGGGAGAGAGCAGGAAGAGAGAAGAGAAGGAGGGAGTGGTCTTCTAGCAATGCTGTGAGTCTGGCTCTTTCTCTCCTATCTGGAGGAGCCGTCTCCTTTCTTTCCCTCCCATCTGGTTGCTTGTCTGAGTCACTCTGGAAAACTTGTCTTAGTAGAAGAATGGTTAGAGTGTCCAGTTCCTCAAACCCTTGTCACTGACCCTGGTATGAATCTTGACTGGTCAGATGCAGTGTCCGTCCCTCCTGAAGAACTTCAGGACTATGGATTATATACCGTGCGCCGTTTCCTGACCTGCTCCGTTCTAGTGCCTAATGATCCTGAAGATCAAAATCTTCAGTGTCCAAGTGCACTCTGCCACTTTAAAATGTCAATCAGCGAGCCGGGCGTGGTGGCGCACGCTTGTAATCCCAGTACTTTGGGAGGCAGAGACCGGAGGATCCGGGTTCGCGGCCAGCCTCAGCTCTCTCTCTCCCTGTCTCTCTGTCTCTCTCTCTCTCTACTTAGTGAGGCCCTCCGCAACTTTGTGAGACCCGGTTTCAAAAATAAAGTATAAAAAATAGGGCCGGGGGCGTAGCGCGGAGGTAGAACGCCCCTGCGTTCAATCCCCGGTACCGCAAAAAAAAAAAAAATGTCAATCAGCAGGTCTTTACGTACAGGGCCCTACTCCGTGTGTGTTCATTACTGTATGCCACAAGGTGCAGAAGCATAGGAAACATAATTTGTGACCTAAAGAGCTTACAATCTAGTTGAAAAAATATAACAGCCATGGGACCAATCCTAAATAAGAATTAGTTTAACAGCATGATGATAATAGGTTGAACTAATTTTAATGATAAATTCTGGGGAATATATAATTAGAGAAGAATCAATAGCAAGTACTTGTTTAATAAAGGGTGTTAGAAAGGGCACATCTTATTTGTTTATATTGTTCTCTCTCTCTCTCTCTCTCTCTCTCTCTCTCTCTCTCCCTCTCTCTCTCTCTCATCTCTATCTCTCTACTTCTGCAGTACTGGGGGTTGAACCCAGGGGCATTCTAACTCCAAGCTACAACCCCAGCTCTGTTTTATTTTTTTTTTTTAATTTTGAAACAGGGTCTGACAAAGTTGCTGTAGGGCTTGCTAAGTTGCTGAGGCTGCCCTGGAACCTGCAATCCTCCTGTCTCAGCCTCCCTAGTACTGGGATTAAGGGCACTTGCCACCACACCCAGCTATTGTTCTTTATTATATGACAGCATGTGCCCATTATGTAGCTGATATTTTCAGCTTAGTATAAGCCAATATTTTCAGCTTAGTATAAATGAGACTCTCTTTTTAACAGATACAATTGTAGCAGCCAGTTCTGTGTAATAAAAATATTTCTTCTGCTGGCCAGAAGCCCATGCTAACACTCCTTTGCTGATGGAGATCCAAGGCTCTTTTTGAAGGAAAAACCCAGTATGAGAAAGACATTCGCAAATCCCTGTCCACTTGGCAGTAAATCTACTTAACAAAAAGGTTAGCCTTTCAGTAGAGTATTGACATGAAGGGCAGGTTTGCATATCTGTACAGTGTTAAATAGCTCTTAATAAAACCTGACTTCTGAAATGTCACATTGCTTTTACTCGAGGCTTCTATACACCTTCTCCTAATGAAGGTGCTCCTCAGACCCTGGCCAGTGCCTGGCAGAGGCCTGCGGGACTCTCCTCTCAGTCATCCGGCCACAGGGCCTGCCAGGCTAGCCAAGGCAGCAGAAAAGAGCATGCGCTCCCTGCCATCCCAGGTCCCGCTATCGCTCAATTACTTGTGCTAACAGAAGGAAGCCATCACAGCCCCATTGTCCAAAAGCAACTTTGCACTTGTTTTTGAAAGGGTTTTTGTAATTATATTAGAATATGGAATGTCTAAGTAAAATTTGGAGAATTTGCTATATATGAAAGAAAAATAATTCTCAATCTCCCCCGTGTCTCTGGGACAGGAGGCTTGTGTGAGGGGGCCGGGTTCTCCGCATTTACACGAATCCTTGCTTGCCTTAGGAGACGACTATGTAAGTGTTTGGGTTAAGACGCCCTCCTGCCAGGCTTCAAATTAGGTGAGACTGGTAAAGCAAATAAAAGGTAATGGATTGTGTCCATACATGACTTCATTCCATCCTTTGAATGACTTTATCAATAACTACGAGGGGCAAGACTCGGCAATAATCATGTGTAATGTATGCCTCCCGGTTATAGAGGGCTGATTTTATTTCCTAAGTTGTTTGAAGTATGTCAGACTAAAACCCTCTGCCTTCGCCCCTGAATACACCCAGTGCAGTTTTTCTGAAATGATTAATGTTTTCTTTCTCTCAGCTCAGGCTAATTACACCTAAGCTTCTCGAAATGTCTTAGACAAATTCACCCACACATAGGAGCGCTGCTCTACTCACAGGTGTGTTTCGTAGGCTTGCACACACAATACTTTCGTTTCTCCTCCCAAAGGTCGGCACTGATTTTCTCTGTGCTGAATTCTCTTCCTTGCTTTAAGTTTAAGGACTCTGTTTAACTGTGTGCTGGGATGGTATGTATGGAAAGGTGTTTTTAATAGTACTTTACCGAATCTAATTTTCTGTTTTTCGCCAAATAACTTCCTATTTCTACAACTGTTGCCAGGAATTTGGAACCTGCAGTTAACCTCGGACACTATGAGAAGGATTCAGGGATTAAATTTATGGAGCATCATTTATGGAGCTATTATTTCCAGTTAGACCCGGGAAGTGACTTGCTCTTCCTTAGAGGAGGCTGGCGTCTTCCCTGGCATGTGGCTGCACCGTGCCGCAGAGTACCCTGCCTGCAGCCTTCCCTGCGGGTGTTCTCGGTTTGCATTATTCCTGTCGTACCTGTCTAGTTTATGGGAACTCGGGGTCGGGAGAGGTGCTCAGAGACTAAACCGTAACTCTGACAGACTCCTCCATGGCTCCTATTTTGCCAAATAGATTCAATTTCTGGAGCAGGGGTTTTGTGGGCAAGAAAGTGTAGATGGATAACAGGGCCCCAGCTGGACTCTGGCATCCTTCAAAGGGAGAGGTGTGGCCGGACCCCCAATGGGTCTCATAGAAAGCTCTGAGAAAATCTGGACCTGATCCAGCTCAGGAGAACTGTTTCAAGGTGACCCCGGGGGTCCCACAACCTTCAGTACAATGCCAGGAATCGGAGGAACAATCTATGTTAAGATGCGTCTTGGAACAAAGAAACAAGAACACTGGGTTTCTTAAGAGAGAATCTTGAGATGTTTCTTTAGCCTCTGATCCTTTGTAAAACTACCATTTTTCAAAAGTTATAATGTTTTAAGGATTTAATACATAATCTATTTTTGAAGACTTGACACACTTTAACAGGTACTATAAATCTTCATCTATTAGTAATATAGGATAATGTAATATGGCTGAAGTTTGTTTGGTGCAAGTTAAGGATCATAGAAAGCATTCTGAGCTGGGTACAGTGGCACATACCTGTCATCCCAGGACTTGTGAGGCTGATACAGAAGGATCGCAGGTTCGAGGCCAGCCTCAGCCAAGTTAGCGAGGCCCTCAGCAACTTATTGAGACCTTGTTTCAAAATAAAAAATAAAATATGGCTGGGGCATAGCTCGGAGGTAGAATGCCCCTGGGATTCAATCCCTAGTACCAAAAAAAAAAAGGGAAAGGAAAGAAAGGAGGGAGGGAGGGAGGAAGAAAGGAAGGAAGAAGAGAGAAAAGAAAAAGGAAGAAAATGAAAGGCATTCTGACCCCATGACTTGCTCTCAAAACTGTCCTAAAATGATCACAAAGTTGTAAACCTTGTGAGAGTTGTAAACCTTGAGATTCTGCTCAGATGACCTTGAACAAGTTTTTTTACCTTCACCCGTCCTCTGTTTTTCCATCTATAAAGTATCAGTGCACCTATTTCATGGGGTTACTTAGGGATTTGAGGAGATAACAGATGCCAGGCTTATGGCAGTAATTGTTAGTCCTCCTCTTCCTCCTCCTCCCCCTCCTCTTCCTCCTCCGTCTCCTCTTCTTCCCTTCTTTTATCTTGTCTGAAATGATCAACACTTGCCTTTGACGCCACATACTAATGGGTGTGTAGGTGACAAGCTACAACACCCTTTTTTGAATTGTCTCTGAAAGAGCTGAGAGGCAGCCTCTCCTTGTTGTCATTAGCTTTCAATATTGACAGAGAAACTTGAGCGGGAAACGGGCTAAGGGGATAGAGGAAGTCATTAAAGTCTTCAGCATTGGAGAGTATAACTGCCAAGAAGCTGCGGGTATCACCTGCCCTGGAACCGCTTGTACTGTACTACGAGAATGAAAGGGGTTGCCCTCCTTTTCCCTCCTTTAATGATGACTAGAGATGCCGCTTTGACAAGGGAGTGACAAGGGATCAGAAAGGCATGCAGTGCAGGGGAGGTTTTTTCTAAATAACACGTTAGAAATATCATACTTACTTTCTAGAACCAGAATATTTAGGAAAACTGACACTTGGCCATCCTATGGCAAATTAACAGACAAAAAAGAATGTTTTAAACTTAGCAACAGAGTTTAAGACACATCGAGTTACACCTGCCCGCATGCACGCATGCGTACACAAGACATACTTTGTAAGTAAAATAGGCATTTTATGCTTTTACATGTGGTTCTGTTTCGATGATAGCATTGAAAACTTGGTGGGTCTTGTTAGGTAGTGAATTTCCATGGAGAAAAATAAGAAGCATTTAAGGACAATCAGTGCTTGATGGTGAGGAAGCATTTGCACTGGGTCTTTTCTCTCACCTAGATAGATCCTCGTTCTAGCAGCGGCCTGATTATGAGCTGGACCGAAACCAGAGGGGACCACACAAAATTATGCATTCACTATATTTGCATGACCTTTTCAAATCTTCTTAGACATTGTTTTGGCATCCACCAGGAGTAAGCTTTAAATCTGATCCCTAAAGGTGTCAGAGGAAAGCCTAGCTGTTGCCCTTGTCCAACCCTTTTATTTATTATTTTATTTTATCTTTTGCGGTACTGGGGATTGAACCCAGGGGCATTTTACCTCCGAGCTACACGCCCGGCCCTATTTTTTTACTCCTTATTTTGAAACAGGGTCTCACTGAGTTGCGGAGGGCCTCACTAAGTAGCTGAGGCTGGCTGCGAACCCGGATCCTCCAGTCTCAGCCTCCCAAGTACTGGGATTACAAGCATGCGCCACCGCACCCAGCTCCTTTTATTTTTTTAAATGGGGAAACTAAGGCCCAGAGAGATCACGTGGCTGCGGAGTGCCCTCCGTCATCACGATCTTTCTTTCTTTCTTTCCGAATGTCTATGTCATGTAAGCTTGCTCCATCTCCCCGTATGATTGTTGGTGTCTAACAGCATGAGTAATGAGTAGGCCTCCCTTTCACACCACACAGTGGGTAATTCACTGAATTCCACTCTCAGCCTCCCAGGGAATTGCTTCTTCCCAACAGACATTGTAATTATAATAAACACAGAGCAAGGAATTACCACATGAGATCATTGTCTTTAGCCACTTATTTCTTTAAATGGTTTGATGCAAAATTTCATGTCCAAGTGTAATATTTTAGCCTTTTTCTTAGAAGTGGAAAGAACCCCCTTTGCGAATTAGCAATAATATTCTTGTGTTACATTAGGAGGAAAAGATGTGTTCCAGTTCTCATTTGGCAACTCACTCAACATTACCCAATGGTTAACAATTATTGTTTGAGCTCGGTCTATAGGCCTAGTCCTAGTTGGATTCTTAGGACGAACCAGGGAACAAAACAGATTCCTGCTTTTGAGACTACATCTTAATACCTATTTGTGACATAGGAATGAACTATCGCTTTCCAACACTAGATTATTCTTGGAAAGCATTCTAGTGAAAATGACATTAAAAAAAAAAATCTTCCTAAAAAGAAGACTTGGTTTGTCAAGAATGCTATTTTTAGTCGAGTTGCATGAAACTTGGCCCAATAGTGCCGCCTTGTGGCCACTTCAGTTAGAGACCCACAAAACACCACCAGGTCAACCGGGTCTTTAAGGTAAGATTTATAGGAAAAGCATCTGGTGTTTCAGCATAAGCCTTTCACACAAAATTACCCACTCCGCAACGTTTAGCATCTAATTCTGTCTGATTCTGCAACAGAACGATTGGAAGGCCTCCATCGCGTTTGTGGTTGGGAACCAGATTGAGGACGAACTTCTCATCGAAGCCCTCAGCCTCGCCGTCCAAGTCCCTCAGCGTAAACTCTTCAGTATAGTATCATGGCAAGACATTCTCCAGCAGGTACATGCCTCTTCCCACCTCAACACCAAAGGCCTTTTTACTTAAAATAATAGGTTAAAATTATAAAATAAACAAAACGATCATATTCTCAGACTGTTTTGGAAATGTTGATGACTTATTTTAAATAAATATGCAGCTAGAATAGATTCAATTTGTTTAATCTGGAAGAAGTCTTTTTTTTTTTTTTGCTCATTAATGTCACCCATTCAACACTCATTCATTTGGCAAAGATTTCCGAGGCCATGCCAGGCACCCTGTGAGGAATTATTTAATAAAAGATTAAATAATAACAAAAGCCTAGACTAAATAAGGTTCCCGGGAAGTACATGCCTAATTGGAAAATGAGGTCCACAGTGAGTCACGGCTGTCGGAGGTCAGAGGGGAATGATAACAGAGAATATGTCGGGTGACATATAACCATACAACTACTAACAGCTTACCCAGGTAGCTCTAGGTATCCCAATTAATTGACGAGTACTTCCTACTTGCTGGGTTCCCCAATTGCTTAAGTCACCAGGGTATTTGAAAGTTACCTGAGTATTCTGTAAGTCAGCTTTTCTTTTTCATTATGAATAAATTTAACTTTCTTACAGATCAATGAAGTACATGCACTTCTTGAAATTAATTCACCTAAAAAAGGCAAAAAACTCGCAGGGACCAATACTCCATTATTTTATGAGGTAAGTAAAAGTGTGTATCAAAGAAATTTTTTGCAATTTTTAGAAGATGAGAATTGAAGCAGTAACATGATAAACTTTTATGTGTTTACTTCATTTTAATATACGTTTATTGGTGCATTGTAATTACACAACATGGTGAGTTTCAAAGTGATACAAACATACATGCTCACAGCACTTGGTGTGTTTAATTCATTTTTAAAAATATTTTCCTGCTCCTCATTGAAGATGTTCATTCCCAGTGGTGGACACACACACACACACACACACACACACACACACACAACTGCCTACTTTTAAACAAAAATTCTCCTTTTGGATAAAATGATACCAGATTGTTTACATCATCACTGCATTCAATTAAAAATATAAATTTTCTATACAAAAGTGTGATCCATACTTTTTCATGATAAGTGTGTGATAGTATTAGTGGGAGTTATTATTAGTGTATCACAAAGTGTTGGTTTCACCAAAGGAACATGAAAGAGTTTCTTGTACAAGACAGAGCCGCAGCTGGAATAATTTTCCATCAGTTTGTGAACTCTGTGCACACTTTATATTCTACTTTGTGTGTGTTTGGGGGGTGCTGGGGATTGAACTTGAGAGCATTCTACCCAGTCCTATTTTATTTTTATTTTGAAACAGGGTCTGGCTAGGTTGATGAGAGTCTCACTACTTGCTGAGGCTGTCCTCAAATCTGTGATCCTCCTGTCTCAGCCTCCCAAGTACTAGAATTACAAGCATGGGCCACCATGCCCGACTGCATCCTACTTTAATAAATGTGAAAACAGCAGTTCTTTAGATTAACGGTCCACTCCATTTTAAGCAGCTGCTGAATACCAAAGTCTGGCTTGTGCAAAGGACTGAGAACTCACGCTCAGTAAGAGATTTCTTCTCGCCCTGCCTTGTCCATATCTAACTTGCAGTTTACAAGAAACTATAAAAATCTAGTGATTAATTAGAATATCACAATTTGTCAGGCACTGTTTTATGGCTCTGGGGACCTAAATCATAAAAATTTTTGGATCTTTCTGAGTTAAATTTGCACTTTATTTCGGTGACGACTAGTAAAGTTTTTAATGTGCCTCAGCTCTGGGAGGATTCCATAATGATCTCTTTAGCATCGCTTGAGCCCTATCTGAAGGAGTTTCATTGGATTTATTCACACTTGACAGTTCTGTGAATTTTATGGCATTAACTCTTGCTACACTACTCTCACCACCATGGTAAATTTTACTCTGTGCCATTGGAGTCCAGTAACATACCTTCAGTCTTTTGCCATGATGTTCTGAACGTGTGCGCTTCAGTTTAAACATATTGTGATACCTGGATTTAAAATATTGGAATTTTTCTTCTGAAGTGGCCATAGAAATTCATGTCCAATTCTCAGGCCTGGGATCAATTAGCCCCCCAAAGGATTCTTTCTTCTTCAAAGATGCTCAGTAAAAATCAGAGATGATAACAGGCCATTTTGACGTCTAATCTGGGCAGGCATTTGGACTTGGATGTGGGCTAGCACGATGCTGCAAACCCAGAGTTCAGTTAGAAAGCCATTCCTCTCCAACATGTGCGGGGACTCCTGGTTGCTTGTTCCTCACTCAGGGGAGGTCCCTCTCACATCTGGCTCTCCCACATTCTTCCAGTGGAGCATTTGGCCACTAAGCCTCCCACACCCACTCACATACCCTTTTCTGAATGGTTCCAGAAGGAAAGGAAAGCAGGGTGGAGTACCACGGAGATGGGACCTTGGGTGTACCAGACATTCATTAACATCAATCGCTGTAGCAAAAATGATAACGCAAAACCGATGGTGCAGGCTCCTGGTCAGCATCAGCCGAGGACAGATTGCACATCTGGAGAAGAGGGGCACGTTCCCAGTCTCTGTTCCTCCATACCGAGGACCTTCTCAGAACTCCGTCACTCAGTACCTAATCCCAAGTGAACTGGCATGCTGCTGGTAATGCCCACAGAGCACCAAGGTAGTTGGGAGTGGTGGCCACAGACGAGACCCCAGGAACCAAAATCTTTTGGAACTTCTGGACCTCCAAGCCATGTGGACAGCCTTCTCATGAGTCTATTTCTATTTAAAGTCTTGTATGGTCTGTAGCCAACCAGCACACCTGCCACAGATAAACTCCTCAAAAGCCTATATATATATATATATATATATATATATATATAAGGAAACTCTGTAACAGGGGTGAAGAGAGAATCTAACACAATTGCTTATTATGTGGAGATTCATGGATTCCTGTTTCCTTTTTGACCTCTGTTTTGGGGGGAGTACTCAGAATGTTGTAAGGGCCACGCACTTACATGCTTATATTTACTTCTGCTAGTACGACACCCTTGTTGGCCTTAAATCAGAGCCTAGTTGTTCTTACTTTAAACACAATTAACCAATTTGGCTTCCAGGTTTCCTAGCCTGCGGTTGATTAGGAACCGCCAATTAAAAGGAGACTTCGCTGCAGTGCAGTTTATCCATGAGTAGGAAAATAATGTCAGAACCACATTCCATGTTTCCAATGACGACTCAAACAGTCTGGACCAGCAAAGACCACATTCCTGAGCGGTTCGCTGAAGGTTTCATTTGGATGGCTTGGTGTTGCGTACACACAGCGTCATTTGAAATTGGGTAATTTCCCCTGAAACCTTAGAATTTCATCTAGCCATGATATTGTATATATGAGAGAGTCTTTCTTTATAAACTATGGTTCTTTGCAAACCTGCTCAGATTTGCGCTAATGCAATTCCACAGAGACACTGCAGCATCTCATTGGCTCATTCACCTTCGCTTTTTGCAAACCATGTTTTTCTCTAGCAGGAACTACTCCAAGGACTCGGGTAGGGAAGAGAATAAAAATGGATATACTGATACTGCATGCATTGCATGTTGACCCATTTTACCAAATATGAACGAGTACACTCTTGTTCAAGTGCTATCTGTACAATGGAGAGAGAGGAAGGAATATGAATATTTTAAAGACTTTAACCTCAAGAAACTTAAGAATTAGAGACAAAAAAGAAAACCTATATGTGCACAATCCTGTTACATAGTAAGTATTCGATAAGTGTTTGTTGAATGAGTGAATAACACAATGCAAAATTAGTAAAGTCTGCCGGGTGTGGTGGCGCACGCTTGTAATCCCAGTACTTTGGGAGGCGGAGACCGGAGGATCCAGGTTCGCGGCCAGCCTCAGCTTGCTCTCTCTCTCTCTCTCTCTCTCTCTCCCTCTCTCTCTCTCTCTACTTAGTGAGGCCCTCCACAACCTCGTGAGACCCGGTTTCAAAATAAAGTAAAAAAAAAATAGGGCCGGGGGTGTAGCA